>CAUYLG010046143.1:0-31366 GCA_963573385.1 Cacajao melanocephalus
CAAAACAGAGATATAGGCCAATGGAACAGAACAGAGGCCTCGGAGGCAACACCACATATCTAAAACCATCTGATTTTTGACAAACCTGACAAAAACAAGCAATGGGGAAAGGAGTCCCTGTTTAATAAATGGTATTGGGAAAACTGGCTAGCCATGTGCAGAAAGCAGAAACTGGACCCCTTCCTGACATCTTACACTAAAATTAACTCCAGATGGATTAAAGACTTAAACATGACCTAACACCATAAAAACCCTAGAAGAAAATCTAGGCAAAACCATTCAGGACATAGGCGTACGAAAGGACTTCCTGACCAAAACACCAAAAGCATTGGCAACAAAAGCCAAAATAGACAAAGGGAACCTAACCAAACTCCACAGCTTCTGCACAGCAAAAGAAACAGTTATTAGAGTGAATTGGCAACCAACAGAATGGGAAAAAAATTTTGCAATCTACCCATCTGACAAAGGGCTGATATCCAGAATCCACAAAGAACTAAAACAGATTTACAAGAAAAAAACAAATAAGCCCATTCAAAAATGGCTGAAGGATATGAACAGACACTTTACAAAAGAAGACATACATGAGGCCAACAGACATATGAAAAAATGCTGATCATCACTGATCATTAGAGAAATGCAAATCAAAACCACATTGAGATACCATCGCACTCCAGTTAGAATGACGATCATTAAAAAATCAGGAGACAACAGATGCTGGAGAGGATGTGGAGAAATAGGAACACTTTTACACTGTTGGTGGGAATGTAAATTAGTTCAGCCATTGTGGAAGACAGTGTGGCGATTCCTAAAGGACCTAGAAATAGAAATTCCTTTTGACCCAACAATCTCATTACTGGGTATATATTCAAAGCATTATAAATCATTCTACTATAAGGATACATGCACATGAATGTTCATTGCAGCACTATTTACAATAGCAAAGACCTGGAACCAACCCAAATGCCCATGGATGATAGACTGTACAGGGAGAATGTGGCAGATATATACCATGGAATACTATGCAGCCACAAAAAATGATGAGTTCCTGTCCTTCGTAGGCACATGGGTGGACCTGGAAACCATATTCTCAGCAAACTGACACAAAAACAGAAAATCAAACACCGCATGTTCTCACTCATAGGTGGGTGTTGAACAATGAGAACACAGGGACCCAGGGAGGGGAGCATCACACACTGGGGTCTGTCAGGGGGAAATAGGGAAGGGACAGCGGCGGCGGGGAGTTGGGGAGAGACAGCATGGGAGAAATGCCAGATATAGGTGATGGGGAGGAAGGCAGCAAATCACACTGCCTTGTGTGTACCTATGCAGCAATCTTGCATGTTCTTCACATGTACCCCAAAACCTAAAATGCAATTAAAAAAGAAAAAAAGAAAAAAGAAAAATAAATTTTAAAAATTAAAATAAATTTAAAAAAAATTTTCTATTAGTGGCTTCCATTGCTCATTTGTAATGAATCCTCATCCTTTTCTTGTAAAAGTGCAGGCTCTCATATCCTTGACGATCCTCACAATAGATGCCATTTACTTCTATTCTCACTGGGATTTACCCATACTCCTTTTACAGATAGCAAATTGCCCACTTTGGGAGTCATTCTTTTCATCTAACTTCATAAAATCATCCAAAGGAGCCTTAAAAGTGGTCTTTATTTGCACTTTTATTTAGTCAGCTGAGGTATGTCCTTCCCTTCTGGTTAAATACTCAAAATTGTTAATATATACATTTAAATAAGTGGTTTTATATCTCCATTTCTATACGCCAATTTAAATATTTGGTTTCAAAGATAAGTTTTAGTTATAATATTCATTTCTTGCATGTTTTCTGTGAATGCAGAAATTCTTTCTAATATTTTCCTTCATGTTATATGCAAAATGTCATCATCAATTTAAATGGCTGTATTTTTTACATTCCCTTTTTGCATTTTTTAAGATTGTTATAAATTTCCTTTTTCACCCTTTCTAATGACTTATCTATAATCTTGCGCATTCCAATATACTGTTTCAGATATTTTATACATATTCTTATAAATATTATTCTCATGTGACTCTTGTCAATTGTTGACTGATGTGACATCCTCAATCTCAGTCCTATTATCTTGCAATAAATATTTCCTTAATATCCAAAATAAATCAAAGTTTTTGTGCTAAAATATATCTAATTTCATTTTTCAGAGTGCGCCATAGGTAAAAACCTTTCTTCCCAATGTATTCTTTAAAAGATTTCATTTCACAATGTGTTGCCCAGATATTTGCATGATTTCAATGATTTCACCAACACTGTCGTAATCTATTTCCTTCTCTTCTTTCTTTCATAAAAGATTTTGAATCAATCCCATTTCCACTTCCAATTTTCCTTCTTCATTTGGTGTTTACAGATCTTTATCCCATTTTTCCCATTAGTTTTATAGTTTCCTTTCTCTTTTATTTTCTCAAGCCAAACCCTCATTTTTTGTTTTTGTTTTTGTTTACATGTTTGTTTGTTTAAGACAGGGTCTTTCTCTGTTACCCAGGCTGGATGGAGTGTAATAGCACAATTGTAGCTCAACACAGCCTTGACCTGCTGAGTTCAAGCAATCTGCCTACCTCATCTCCCAAGTAACTGGGACTACAGATGCACACCACCACATTTGGCTAATTTGTTTTTTGTTGGTTTGTTGGTTTGTTTTTCATAGAGACAGTGTCTCTCTATGTTACCCAGGCTGGTTTTGAACTTCTGGCCTCAAGCAATTCTCCCACTTCACCCTTCCAAAGTTCTTTGATTAAAGGCATGAGCCACCACACCCAGCTCAAAGCCTTGTTTTCTGTCTGTGTTCCCCATATTCTTTCCCTGTAACCACTGCCTTTCTGGCTTTTCTCCTTTCTTTCATCCTATCCCTATCACCATCTCTTTGTAAAACCATATCTTGCTGTATTCTGCTCTTATAGTAACAGGAAATTTTATTGAACTGAGATTACAAACCCAGTTTTTGCTTTCTTGTTTCTTTAATTTGGCATCCATTTTATTACAACATGCTTATGAGCAATTTGCGTGTAATGCCCCATTTTCACCTCAAAACTTATAGCAACGGTCAACTTCTATTATGTCTAGACAATTTAACATAAAAACAAATTTCTCTTAGTTCCACCAGCCTTATCATTTTTACTCAATATTTTATATAATATATAATCATTGAAGTAGTATGCTTGTATTTTTTATGTCATTTTGTACATTTTCTAGTGTGCATGTTATTATGACAGTCTATCAATTTGTTATACAAAAATTTACTATGTCTCTTAATAATACCTGAATGTTTTTATGACAGTCTATCAATTTGTTATACAAAAATTTACTTACTATGTCTCTTAATAATACCTGAATGTTTATTAAGTGATGACAATGTACAGGCCTTGTTCTATACACTTCATATTTATTAACTAATTTAATGCTCACAACAGATCTATGAGATTAAGCATTAGCATGATCTTCATTTTAAATGTATTGGCCTTCCATCCAATTTGCCTTTCCTCCTGTTCCCCATGCCTTTCCTTCCTGTATCTCTATTGAACTAATTGCTCAACCTTAAAACTGGAATGTCCTCTTATACTTCTTCATTTGCAACTGCTCCAATCATCTAAAACTTTCATTTTCATCTCTGAAATACCTTTTTATTCCTTAAAAGACAGGGTCTCCCTCTGCTTCCCAGGCTGGATGGATCACAGTGACACAATAACAGTTCATGACAACCTCAAACTCCTGGGCTCAAGGAATCTGCTGACTGCAGCCTCTCAACTACGTGGGACTACAAGTGCACACTGTCACCCCCAACTATTCATTTTATTTTTTTGTAGGGATGGTATCTCACTGTGTGTGCAGGCTGTTCTCAAACTCCCAGGCTCAAGAGATGCTCCCGCCTCTGCCTCCCAAAGTGCTGGGATTAAAGGGTTGAGCCAATGCACCTGACCTGAAATGTCTCATGTTTTCCAGGAACTTTCAATCACCACTATGTCTGTACCAGCCTTGACTATCACACATGAACAGAGACAAGGCAATAATGCATTCTAGGCAAAGAAGACATCGTTCCAATCTACTCAACCCTCACATCTCAGCACAATGTGTTAGCTCCTCAGTGAAGCTCTGTCTCTGACTTCTCTGAACATGTTGAACAGAGCATTTCCCTATGCTCAAATAATTGTGTACCTACCCCTCTTAGAAACCCTGCAGTGCCTTTTTTCAGTAAACCCATCGTTTTCTCAAGGCCTATGTCAAAAGACCTATTGGATTGCACAAGTTAATGAATTCTCCATTTACACTAGAAGTTGACTTTCTGTTTTTCTAAAGCCAATACATAAAAGGAAACACGATTTTATCTCAAAAATTGAAGTATTATAGTGGCAAGAATAATAACAGCTAAGTCATTTTAAAGTGTACATTTATAGGCAGCCAAATAGGAGTATTTGCTTCCTAGCCTATAAGTCTCCACATAGAAGCCTGGCAGTGCATATGGTTAAACTGTATACCTCAGCAAAATATTAAACCTATTCATGCCTTGGGCAACTGAATCCACCAGGAAGCATTAAAAACAATAAATTTTAAATTGTGAATAAATGAATAAATACAAAAATAAATTTTTAAAAAATCTGTTGAATGCTTATAAGTGTGTAAGCTGCTCAATAAGTAAATAATTTTCTTTGTTTATGTAGAATAGATTCCTAAAAGTGAGATATCTTGTGAAGTTAAAATTTATTTTTTTATCTTATCTCTTCAAATCCAGAACACTACTTCCAGTGACATGTTATATATACATTATTTCTTAAATTTTCTAATGGAATATCCCAGATCCTTTTGAGTATCCCAGATTTCAATCATAACATTATCTGACTGTAAATGAAAAACCTCTGTGAGTAGTTTTAGATTCTCTCTTCCCTTTGGTCTCTCTATGGTTTATTACTGTCTTTTAAATTCCAATAAGTCTATTCCTGGTACTATACACTCACAACAGCATCTTTCAGTACCAGGCCATTCCTGGATAAAATTTACAGTCCATTTAGCCTGTAAAGTAGAAGTATCTCCAAGTTGTTTAAGCAGTTTTGGTTTTTTGCCTTCCTATGCAATCACCAAACGATGCCAGTCTTTCTGCTGACCTGAAACCCAGCTTGAGATCCCTAATTCCTGATATTTGAACAAACTCAAATATATCCTTTGGATTTATTTTTTCACCTGAATCAGGAGTCCTACATAATGTCTTGTTGGGAAACAGCTTGTCCTCATGTAAGAGATTTCAAATTCTATTGTTTTTAATGATTTGCTCTCCTTTTGTCTTCTTAAGGTTGTTATGGAATATCCAAATATTTTGTAAAACATTTTTTCTTAACCATTTTTCTACTTGGTTTCTTTCTCCCTTCTATTATCCATTCCAATTTATAAATGTGCTCCTTTTCCTCCTTTTCCTTTTTTATCCCTTGTTTCTTTTCTTTTCAGCTTCTTTTCCTTTTGCTTATCCTTATTCTAGTTCCCGTTTGCTATAGATGCCTTGAACTTCAGATGGCTCCTATAGCTGAATCCAAGCTCAGCATATCTGAAACATTTTTCCTCCACTTGGACTTAAATGTGTTTCTTTGACACATTGTGCATTGCTCTTTCCTCTCTTGTTTATCTGTGTGCTGGAAGTAAACCCATATCCTGGTGAAGCCGATTCTACTTGACAGGACTCTATACCTAGCACCCATTCTGCTCCAGTCCAGTATCCATCACTCATTGTTGATGCTTATCACAGAGCAGTTAAGTACATGACATCTCTTGTCACAGGGCTGAGGTTCAAATCCAAGGTCTGCATCTTATTAGCAATGTAAGCTTTGATAAGATCTATTTTTATTATGTCTAAAATTAGAATAAAATTTCTACCTTCTCCTACAAGGCTATCTCAGAACTCAGATAAAATCAGCCTTTGAAAAATTAAGGCAATTATAGCATCTTTTCCAGCCTGAAGGGTTAGCTAACTCAACACAAGAACAACCTCGCTAAAGCCACCATTCCTTTGAGCTGAATATATATGATCATAAGCCTACAAACAAGTATCCACTCTCCTCTAAGAAACTGTTAGAATTAATTCAACCAAAACTCAGATTTGGTCAAGAGTTTATGCTTACTCTGTTTCATTCCAATAGTGTATGTACCTTCTCTGATCTCATCCAATTCCCTTTCTCTCTCTTGCTATATTAATTTTCTGTTGCTGCATAAACAGTCACAAATCTAGTGACTTAAAACAAAACACATCTATTATCCCACTGGGCACAGGTTTTTGATCCTCTGCTCTGGTTCTCACAGAAGTCAATCAGGATGTCAGCTAGGTTGGGTTCTTATCTAAAAACTCACCTAGGGGAGAACCCAAGTTCATTTGGGTCATTGACAAAATTAATTTCCTTGTTGTTAAGATATATGCCTTAGGGCTCTGGATTCTTTCTGGCTGGTTGCTGGAGGCTGCCCTCAGGTCCTAGAAGTGACCCACAGTTTCCTGCCATGTGATCCTCTGTATAGGCAGTTTACAACATGGCTGTCTGATTCTTCAAGACCAGCCATTGAATCTCTCATTGCACTTTGCAGAGACAGAGTCTCCTTATATAATGTAACATAGTCATGGGAGTGACATCCCATCACCTTCACCAAATTTTATTGTTAGAAGCAAATAATAATTTCCACCTGCACTCAGGAAGAGGGGATTATACAAAGAAGTGATTCACTGTGTCTCACCATATGACAATCTGCCATGGTTCCCTTGCAAAACATTCTATTACTTTGCCTCTAGCACTCTCTATGTCATCACCAAACTCTTTTATATCCTTAAGCTCTATGTATTGAAAAAATTCACATCACTTTGTTATCTTAGCCCAAAACTAGAGAACACATATTGTGTTCTGGAGCCATCTCAAATAAAAGGTACCACTTTTTTTTTTTTTTTTTTTTTTCTGGAGTGCAGTGGCGCAATCTTGGGATCTTGGCTTACTGCGACCTTGACCTCCTGGGTTCATGCAATTCTCTTGAATCTCAGCCTCCCAAGTAGTTGGAATTATAGGTGCCTGCCACCACACCCAACCAATTTTTGTATTTTTAGTAGAGACAGGGTTTCACCACTTTGGCCAGGCTGGTCTTGAACTCCTGACCTCATGATCCACCTGCCTTGGCTTCCTAAAGTGTTGGGATTACGGGCATGAGCCACTGCACCAGGTACCACTTCTAATACCCCATTTGGCTTAGAGCCTATAGAAGGAGATAGGGGTCCTCTCTGCTCCCTGGTACCAGTGCCAGGCAATTTCTCACTCATTTCTCCTGAAAACTGCTTGTTTCTCTAACACTCATGGTGTCTACCTATACAGCTTCTAGTTCCTACTGTATTCTGACCTTCTCCAATCATCTGACTCCTTTTCATTTATCAACAATTTTGCCCCAGGCTTTCCCTATGCCTGTATATCTCTCATGCTCTGTGACTTCAACATTTGTGTCTATAAATCATCTGACACCCTTTCCCCTCTGATCTTATAATCTTTATCTCCAAATATATTTTCTTCACCCCACCACTGTAATGTATTCCTAGGCTTATGCTTTAAATATGATCTATTATTGTGTCTATAAGCCATCCAAACTTTGGTTCTAAGTATATCATTCTCTGACAACCACGCTCTTGTTTTCCATCTCACTTACACAAACTCTCCAACATTCTCTCTACTCTTTGCCCATGGCTGGCTCCTCACCACTTAGATCTTAGAAAGGTTGTTCCTGAATACAGCAGATAGGGCGATTCTCCTATTACTGTAAATTACAGTATATAATTTATTTCTCTTATAACATGGATCCCATGTGTAACAATTTATTTGTTTGCTTGTTCATTTACTCTAATTTAATAACCTCAGAAGATTTTTAAACCCATGTGGACAGAAATGATATTTATTATACTTTTTGCCAGTATATATCAAATATTCTGGCAAGAACCAAATAAGATTTTTCATGTAATGATGATAACAATAACCAATGCTTATTGAGTTTTTGTAATGTCCCAGACACTTATAAGCACTTTGTACATTACCTCATTTAGTCCTCTCTGTAAGTCTGTGAAGTAGATATTATGATTTCCTCTGTCAGAAAGATAAGGAAACCATCCAGTGTGACACAGACAGTGGGTGACAGAACCAGGAAGTCTGACTGCAGCTTCTGCTCTTCACCTCTACATTAGACTATTTTCAATCTTAAATAAATTATACTTTTAGAATTATCCTAGTCACAAGTTAGAAAAGTCAAAGTTTGTATATAGTATAGGTATGCATATATATTATATACATACATATGGGTATGAATATAGATAATATTTCAAAAATATTTTAAAGGTAATGAATATTTTATTTTTAATTTATTTGTAATATAGATGAACTAATATTTTCTGGATGAAGAACCAAACAATAAAGAGAGAAAATAATGTGCCCAAAGTTAAATAATGTATTAATGGTAGAAATAGTTTTCAACTTAGAAGTATTTTGCTGTTATTTTCTCACTATCAATAGAGATTTGTGGATGGGTACATATATATGCACGAATGTGTACATTCATTGATTTTGAACAAATTATAATTTACTTTTATATTAACTCAATGAATGTATCATAAAACAGGGCAAATAAAGATGATATATTAGCTGTATTAGGACATAATTTATTACATTTAGTTTAAATGATTTAAACATTTTTTCTTTACTTTTTTAGGAACATACATACTTTCATTATTGGGATTTTTTATTTTATACCAACCGTCTTTCCCTCAAAAAGATTTGAAGTTGTTTATTGCTTTAGCAGATGAATTTATAACTAAAATCAATGTTGAGTTTAAAGTAAAAACTTTCATTGATTTAATAATACATATTAAATGTTAATGGGCTTTAGTATATTAGAATACAATGTAAAGTTTTTGAATACTGTAAAGTACATTATTTAAAATTCACAGTTGCAAAAAGTTGAAGAACATTTCAAGCTACATCATTCACATCCTGTATTATTTTACTAAACTTGAATCAACATTTTCATCTAAACTGTAAGTGCATACTGAAATAGCATTTCCAAGCTAAAGTTGTATAGAAGGAAAAAGCAACCAGTGAAAAATTTCAAGTCCTTTCCTTTAGCATAAATTTAAGAAGAGAATCTGCCTTTAATATATGAAGGATTGTTTTAACAAATTTTTAAGTGTACAGTAAGGTATCATCAATTACAAAACAAAATTGTGTGGCAGATCTGTAGAAGTCACTAATCTTGTATTACTAAAGTTTATACTCAAACAGCAAATCCCCATTTCGTTCTCCCCAGAACCCTTAGGAACCACCATTTTACTTTCTGCTTCTGAGTTTAACCATTTTAGATACATGTAGTATTTGTCATTTTGTGTTGTATTTATTTCACTTGGCATAATGTTTTCAAGTCTCACTCATGTCCTTGCATATGGGATGATTTCCTACTTTTTTATGGTTGAATAATATTCCACTGTATGTATATACCACATTTTCTTTATCCATTATCTGTCTTCTTTATGTTTCTCTTTTTATGTGCATTTACATTTCAGAAGAAACTTAAAGGTTTAGCTGATATTTTAAAGTCACACATTTTACTTTTTATTTATTATTTTAAGCACATTTTAAAATTCAGGATACATTTATATTAAGAAGTGAAAAAGAGTAGATTCAGTATCTCTTTTAGATACATGCAAAAGTGGCCTCACATTAAAAAGGCCTATGTGTATTTCTTTGTCTATGTCTTTGATGGAAGACCCTGCTGCCAGGCCATGTGCCATGTCCAGAGAGGTGGCCATTGGGACACTGTGTGCAAAGAATATGTTTGAGCTTGGATGTGTAAGAAGAAATGTCCACAGGCAGGCATGGGAGGCCACTTATATTATGGAATGGAGATGTGGGGAGGTAGGGGTTGAATGGTAGTTCTGTTGGAAGTTCTTTGAGAAATAGCCAAACTGCTTTCCACAGTGGCTGAACTAATTTACATTCCTACCAGCAGTGTATAGACATTTCCTTTTCTCTACAACATTACCGACATCTGTTATTTTTTGACTTTTTAGTAGTAGCCATTCTGACTAATGTGAGATGGTATCTCATTATGGCTTTGATCTGCGTTTCTCTTATGGTTAGTGATGTTGAAGTGTTCATAATAGTCTCTGAAAAGTTTTTGTATTTCTGTGGGGTCAAGAGTAATGTCTCCTTGGTCATTTCTGATGATATTTGTTTGGATTTTCTTTCTTTTTTTCTTTATTAGTCTAGCTAATGGTCTATGTATCTTATTCTTTCAAAAAAAATTTCTGAATTTGTTGATCTTTTCTATAGTTTTATAAATCTCAATTTCATTGAGTTCAGCCCATATTTTGGTTATTGCTTGTCTTCTGTGAGCTTTGGGGTTGATTCCTCTTATCTTTCTAGTTCCTCAAGGTCTGATGTTAGGTTTTTAATTTGAGATCTTTCTAACTTTTTGATGTGGACATTTAGCACTATTAACTTTCTTCTTAACACAGCTATGTCCCAGAGAGTCTAGTATGTTGTATATTTGTTCTCATTAGTTTCAAAGAATTTCTTTATATCTACCTTAATTTCATTATTTACCCAGAAGTAATTCAGGAGTGGATTAATTTCCATATAGTTATATGATTTTGATTGATCTTCTTAGTATTGATTTCTATTTTTATTGCACTGTAGTCTGAGGGTATGGTTGGTATGATTTCATGTTTTTAAAGTTTTCTGAGAATTGTTTTATGGCTGATTGTGTGGTCAATTTTAGAATATGTGTCATGTGTATATGAGAATAATGTATATTCTGTTGTTCGGGGATGGAGAGTTCTGCAGATGTCTACTAGGTCCAAATGGCCAAGTGTTGAGTTCCAGTCCTAAATATCTTTGTTGGTTTTCTACCTTAATTACCTGTCAGTGGGGTGTTGAAATCTCTCACTATTATTGTGGGGTTATCTAGGTTTCTTCACACATCTCTAATAACTTATTTTATAAATTTGTCAATTTGTAAATTGACACTATAAAATGTGTGTTAAATGTGTTTATGTGATGATTGGCTATAACTTTCCATTTGTATATTTAGCACTCCCTTAATGACTTATAAAGCAGGTCTGGTGGCAATCAATTTCTTTAGCATTTGCTTGTCTGTAAAGGAATTTATTTCTCTTTCATTTACAAAACTTGGCTTGGGTAAATAAGAAATTTTTGGTTGGAGTTTCTTTCTTTTAAGAGTGCTGCATATAGGCCCCCAATCTCTTTTGGCATGTAGGGTTTCTACTGAAAGAGCCACTGTTAGCTTACTGGGATTCCCTTTGTAGGTAACTTGCCCCTTCTTTCTAGCTGCCTTTAATATTTTTAATTTCATTTTTACCTTGGAGAATCTGATGAGTGTGTCTTAGGGTGGTGATTGTGTATAATATCTTGCAGGTATTTACTGGATTTCCTGAATTTGAATGTTGGTTTCTCTAGTGATGTTAGGGAAGTTTTTGTGTATGACATTCTCTAACATGTTTTCTAATTTGCTTCCTTTTTCTCCCTCTTTTCCAAGGATGCCAATGGGTTGCATATTTGGTCTCTTTACATAATACCATATTTCTCAAAGGTTTTATTTATTCTTTTTTCTTCTTTTTTGTCTTACTAAGTTAATTCAGAGAACCAGTCTTCAAGCTGTGAAATTCTTTCCTCAGCTTGGGCTATTCCACTATTAAACTTGCCATTGTCTTATGAAGTTCTAGTAGTGTCTTTTTCAGCTTTATTAGATCAGTTTGGTTCTTTCTTAAAATGGTCATTTCATCTTTCAGCTCCTATACTATTTTATGTATTCCTTGGATTTCTTGAATTGGGCTTCAGCCTTCTCCTGAATCTCAATGATCTCCATTCTTATCTGTATTCTGAGTTTTATGTCTGTAATTTCAGCTATTTCAGTCTGGTTAATAAACATTGCTGAGAAACTAGTGCAATTGTTTGGAGCTAAGAAGGTACTCTGGCTTTTTCAGTTGCCAGAGTTCTTGCACTCCTTCTTTCTCATCTGTGTGGGCTGATGTTCCTTTAATCTTTGAGGTTACTGTTCATGGATGGGTTTTTGTGTGTGTGTTTTTGTTTTTGGTTATTTTATTTATTTATTTATTTATTTTGCTTTTGTCTCCTTTGACACCCTTTGGGGGGTTTGATTGAGAATTAAGGTGTGTTTGGTCAACTGACTTTGATTCTGGAAGATTTCATGGGGCCACAGTTTAGCTCAGCACTCCTGGGCTGCATGCTCTAACTCTTGGGGGCTGGTACTAAGCCTCTGGCTTTGTTCTCTGGCCCCTTGAGGTTAAGAACCTACTACACCAGAGGGCCTGAGGTATTCCTGGTCCACCAGCCCCAGCACCCTGATGGTTGCCAGCCAAAAAACCTTGTGGTGGCACAATATTCATGCTCATTCATGTGTGCCAGTGTAACTTCCCAATGAGTTCACCTTGCCTGCTGCCTAGACAGAGCCAACTTATCAAGGCAGGAGAATGACAATAGAGAAAGAATAATTCATGCAGAGCCTGCCACGCAGGAGACCAGAATTGTATTACTCAAATCAGTCTCCCTGATAATTCTGTGATTGGAGTTTTTAAGGATAACTTGATTGGTAGGAGGATAGTGAGTCAGGAGTGCTTATTGGTTGGGTTGGAGATAAATCACAGGGAGATAAAGCTATCCTCTTGTGCTGAGCTAGTTCCTGGGTGGGGGCCACAAGACCAGATGAGCCAGTTTATCCATCTGGGTGGTGCCAGCTGATCCATCAAGTACAGGGTCTGCAAAATATCCCAAGCACTGATTTGGGGTTTTACAATTGTAATATTATCCCCAGGAGCAATTTGGAGAGGTTTAGAATTGTGTAGCCTCCAGCTGCATGACTCCTAAACCATAATTTCTGATATTGTGGCTAATTTGTTAGTCCTGCAAATGCAGTTTAGTCCCCAGGCAGAAAGGGAGTTTGAGGAAAGGGCTGTTATCACCTTTTTTTCAAAGCTAACTATAAACTAAATACCCAAGACTGGGTAATTTATAAAGAAAAGAGGTTTAATTGACTCACAGTTTCACATGGCTGGGAAGGAGTCAGGAAACTTACAATCACGACGGAAGGCAAAGGGGGAAAAAAGGTACCTTCTTCACAGGGCAGCAGGAAGGAGCAGTGTCGAGCAGAGAGGGAAAAGCCCCTTATAACACCATCAGATTTCATAAGAAGTCATTCACTATCATGAGAAAAGCATGGGGAAAACCTCCCTGATGATTCAATTACCTCACACTGGGTTCCTCCCATGACATGTGAGGATTATGGGAAATAGAGTTTAAGATAATATTTGGCTGGAGACACAGCCAAACCATATTATTACACCCTTGGCCCCTGTACTCACATTTCAAAATGAAATCATGCTTTCCCAACAGTACCCTCCAAAGTCTTAACTCATCCCAACATTAACCCAAAAGTCCAGATCCAAAGTCTCATCTGAAACAAGGCAAGTCCCTTCTTCCTATGAATTGGTAAAATCAAAAGCAAGTTAGTTACCTTCTAAACACAATAAAGGTAAAGGCATTGGGTAAATACATCCATTCCAAATGGGAGAACTTAGTCAAGATGAAAGGAAAATAGGCCCCATAAAAGTCCAAACTTCATTGGGGTACTCATTAAACCTTAAAGTTCAAAAATGATCTTTGACTCTATGTCTCACATACAGGTCACACTGATGCAAGAGGTGGGCTCCCACAGCCTTGGGCAGATCCTCCCCTGTGACTTTGGAGGTATAGCCCTGCTCTAGGCTGCTTTCGCGGGCTGGCATTGAATGTCTATGGCTTTTCTAAGTACATGGTGCAAATTTATTCTCTGTTACCTCTTGAATGCTTTGCTCTTTATAAATTTCTTCCACCAGATACCCTAAATCATCTCTCTCAAGTTCAACATTCCATAGCCATTTCTAGGGCAGGGGCAAAATGCCACCAGTCTCTTTGTTAAAGCACAATGAGAGTCACTTTTTGTCCAGTTCCCAACAAATTCCTCATCTCCATATGAGACCAGTTCAGCCTGGACTTCATTATCAATATCACTATCAGCATTTTGGTCAAAGTCATTCAGCAAGTCTCTAGGAAGTTCCAAACTTTCCCACATCTTCCTGTCTTCTTCTGAGCTCTCCAAACTGTTCCAACCTCTGCCTGCTACCCAGTTCCAAAGTTGCTTCCACGTTTTTCGGTATCCGTGTATCAGCAAGCCACTCCCTTGGCACCAATTTACTGTGCTAGTCCATTCTTATGCTGCTATGAAAAAATACCTGCACTGAGTAATTTATTAAGAAAAGAGGTTTAATTGATTCACAGTTCCACATGGCTGGGAAAGCCTCAGAAAACTTACAATCATGGTGGAAGATGAAGGGAAGAAATGCAGCTTGTTCATGGGGCAGCAGGAAAGAGAAGTGCTAAGCAAAGGGGAAAAACTCCTTGTAAAACTATCACATCTCATGGGAATGCACTCACTATCACGAGAACAGCAACTGCTCACATGATTCAATTACTTCACCCTGAGTCCCTCTCACAACACGTAGGGTTTACGGGAACTACAATTCACAATGAGGTTTGGGTGGGGACATAGCCAAACCATATCAGCTAATGATCATCTGAGCCTTCAATGAATCATAATCTTTTTGTTAAGAGAGGCTCTTGCCTTTATGCTGATAACTGCTGTCTTTTCAGGGTGGGAGTTGCTGAAAGATGAAGTGGCTGCAGGCAATTTTTTAAAATACAACAATACATTTCTTGTGTTGATTGCATCTTCCTTTTTTGAAAGATGTATCTATATTATGTGATGCTGTTTAATAGCATTTCACCCATGGTAGATCTGTCAAAATTGGAGTCTATCCTCTCAAACCATGCGCTGCCTTATCAACTAAGTTTACATAGTACTGTAAATTATTTGTTGTCATTTCCACAATGTTCACTGCATCTTCACCAGGAGTATACTATCGCTCAAAGAGACCACTTTCTTTGCTCATCCATAAAAGCAACCCGTAACCCGTTATAGTTTTACTATGAGATTGCAGCAATTTAGTCACATCTTCAGGCTCTACTTCTAATTCTAATTCTCCTGCTATTTCCACCATCACACCTAAAGTTACTTCCTCCACTGATGTCTTGAATCTGTCAAAGTTATCCATGAGGGTGGGAATCAACTTTGTCCAAACTCAAGTGTATGTTGATATTTTGACCTCTTTCCATGAGATTGAGAATGGTGAATCTTTTTTAGAAGGTTTTCAATTTACTTTTCTCAGATCTGTTAATGGAATCATTATTTACAGCAGCTATATCCTTACAAAATTTATTTCTTAATTGATAAAACTTGAAAGTTGAAATTACTCTTGACCCATGAGCTATGGAATGGATATGTGTTAGCAGACATAAAAAAAAATTAATCCAATAGGGGATTTTCAAGATAGCTGGCTAGGAACATCAGATGTCAGTACTCCTCAGAAAGAAGATCAAAATTACTCATAAATGGACAAGTTCTGAACAGAAAACTGAAGGAAGAGAGCTATACTTTGTCAGAGTGCCCACAGAGAGCAGCTGGGGCACAGAAAAGAAAATGAGCAGGAGTCTGGCAGAGATGACCCCAAGGAATCTGAAGCCCCATGGAAATGGTAGGTAGAAATACTCCTCTGCTCTCCTCGCTCTTCTGAGGATCTGCTTATAGTGAAACTCCTGGGGAGCTCTGCTGTCTCACAACTGAGGTAATGCCATCGGTGGCAATTTGGGAACCTCCTGAGGATAGCTACCTGAATGGCCAGCTCACACAGATGTCCCTGCATTTCTCTCTGACTGAACTGAGATTATCGGTGCCACACTGTTTATGCCCATGGTAGGACATGACCCTGCTTGGGGATTCCTTGCCCTTGAGTCACTATACCATCACATTCCCTGCAAATATACTCCCATAACCTGGTCTGACTTTGTTAAACACAGGGGGACCAGTGATGCCCTGGAGAACTGCAGGGCCCCTGGAGATCTAACCCTCAGTATGGACCACCCCTAGGGTAAGGGGAAGCACAGCCCATCAAAGCCACCCTTAGAACAAAGGAGATGCAGACACTGGGCTACTTGCTGAAGGGGCAGCATCAACAGGAACAGACATGAAGAAGGGGTCACCTCTCATACCCCAGCAACCTCCCTGTACACTGTTCCAGATGCAGCAGTTTTTTCACTGGAAGCCAGTGAGTGTGCACTGTGAGGAAGCATTTTTCACACTTTTCATGGCTGCTCCCCTCTACCCAAGTGAACCTGACTTCTAGGGCTTTCACAATGTGGGGACCAAGCTACCCCTCTCTACACAGAGCATCAGAGTCTGACAATGAAGAAGATACTGTGGAAATTCCTGCCCTAGAGTGGGAGAAGAGGCTATACCCTGAGCCCCATTTTTAATGGCAGCCATCAGGAAGGCATATCCACAACCCACAGCCACACTGCAGTTGGGAACCAAAAAACAAAATCCTTAAACTGAAGGTCATAAGATCATAAGCCCTGTGACAGGGGGATGATAGGGAAGCAGATTATGTTCTTCCTAGATCAAGATGAGGAGCTGGTGAACCCTCCACCCTTCCCACAAGACCTCAGTGCACCCAACACAATCTCTTCCCACCACCCTCATCAAGGAGGTGCTTCCAGTTGGCAGAGGCCTACCAGTCAGCTCTTACTCTTAAACATCATTTAATAGACTTCAACCTGAACTGCACCACCAAATTAAAATCCTGCTACAGAAATGGCTTAGTTCTAGTCCATGAAATCCACTTTCTGAGCCCTCCATATCCTCAGCTCTGCAGGAGATAGTGTGTTGGCTAATACATCACTCCAACAAGCAACGTCAGATAAAGTCACCACTCAGATGGCTAACAGAATTCACCACTAAAGGAATTTCACCACAAAAGGAATTTACCATTAAAATATTCACCACTAAAGGAATTTCAAAAGCTATCCACAACCAACAGCCCATATAGAGCCTTGGCCGCCTGAACAGTATCCCAAAATGAAGCAAAATAATCATACACAACATATACCCCTGTATACCCTCAAGGGAAAAAAGAATTCGAAAATTAAAAGCCCCATCCAAATGATAGTGAATTCAAAAATAAGAAGTGAGAGCTACCTCAGATGAGGAGGAATTAGCATAAGAACTCCAGCAGTTTGAAAAGTCAGTGTTGTGACACTTTCAGAGGATCACATCAGCTCTCTAGCAATGGATCCTAAATACATTGAAGTGTCATTGAAGTGACAGATAAAGAACTCAGCATGTTGATTTTGAGGAAACTCAACAAAATTCAAGAGAAAATTGAAATTCAATTCAAAAAAACAGAAAAATAATACAGAAATATGAAAGATTATATAGCTATGTTTTTTAAAAGTAAAATTTCTAGAATTAAAAAATTAACTAAAAGAATTTCAAATACAGTTGCAAGCATTCACAATAGACTGGATCAAGCACAAGAAAGAATCTCAGATCCCAAAGACCAGTCTTTCAAATTAACCCAGTCAGACAAATATAAAGAAAAAAGTATTTAAAGAAATTAACAAACCCTTTGAGAAATATGGGATTATGCAAAATGACCACTTATTGGCATTCTTGAGAGATAAAGAGAAAAAGTAAACAATTTGAAAAACATATTTGAGGAAATAATTCAGGAAAATTTCCCTATCTTGCTATAGAGGTCCACATCGAAATACAACAAATTCAGAGAACACTTGTGAGATATTGTACAAGACAACCATCCCCATGGCACATAATCAACAGATTATCCAAGGATCAACCCAAAAGAAAAAGAATCTTAAAAGTAGGGAGAGAATAGGCGCAAATTACCTACAAGGGTAATCCCATCAGACTAACAGCAGACTGCTCAGCAGAAACGTGGTAAACCAGAAGATATTAGGGGCCTATTTTTAGCCTTCTTAAAGAGCAAGAATTCCAGCCAAAATTGTTATATCCCACTGAACTAAGCTTCACAAATGGAAGAAAAAGAAAATCTTTCCCAGAAAACAACATTAATCCACTTATACATCTCCATCAGAACTCCCGGGTGACTAGATGCACTGTCAATAAGCAGTAATAGTTTGAAAGAAATCTTTTTCTCTGAGCAGCAAGTCTCAACTGTAGGCTTACAATATTTAGTAAACCATAGTGTAAACAGACGTGCTGTCAGCTAGCTGTCATTGCTGCATTTAAAGAACACAGACAAGAGTTAATTTAGCATAATCCTTAAGGGTTCTAGAACTTTTAGAATGGTGAATAAGCATTGGCTTCAACTCAAAGTTACTAGCTGCAATATCCTCTAACAAGAGAAGCAGACTGTCCTTTGAAACTTTGAAGCTAAGCACTGACTTCTCCTTTCTAGCTACGAAAGTCCTAGATGGCATCTTCTTTTAATATAAGGCTGTTTCATCTATATTGAAAATTGATTGTTTATTGTGTGTACCTTCATCAATTATCTTAGCCAGGTCTTCTGAACAACTTTCTGCAGCTTCTACATCTGCGCTTGTTCCTTCACTTTACACTTTCATATTGTGGAGATGATGTCTTTCCTTAAATTTTCTTTCTTTAAACTCAATGTCAAGATTTTCTTCTGAAGCTTCCTCACTCCTTTGAGCCATCCAACATACAACTGAAGAGAACTAGAATCTTGTTCTGGATAAGGCTTTAGCTTAAGGAAAGGTTGTGGCTGGTGTGATATTCTATCCAGACCACTAAAACTTTCTCCATATCAACAATGAGGTTGTTTTGCTTTCTTATCGCTTCTGTATTCACTGGAGTAGCACATTCAATTTCCTTCAATAACTTTTTCTTTGCATTCCTTGGCTAGCTATTTGGCACAAGGGGCCTAGCTTCCAGCCTATCTCATCTTTCAATATGCCTTCTTCACTAAGCTTAATCGTTTCTAGCTTTTGATTTAATGTGAAAGATATGTAAATCTTTCTTTCTCTTGGACACTTAGAGGCCATTGTAAGATCATTAATTGGCCTAATTTCAATATTGTTGTGTCTCAGGGAATTGAGAAGCCTGAAAAGAGAGAATGAGATGGGGAAGAAGCTGATTGATAAAGCAGTCAGAACACACACATTTATTGATTAAGTTCACCATCTTCTATAAGCACAGTTCGTGGCACCCCAAAACAATTTCAATAGTAAAATCAAAGATCACTGATTACAGATAACTATAACAGATATTATAATGATAATGAAAAAGTTTGAAATGTTGCTGGAACTACCAAAATGTGACAGAGACATGAAGTGAGCACGTGCCTTTGGAAAATAGCACCAAAAGACTTGCTCGATGCAGAGTTGCCATGAACCTTCAATTGTAAAGAAAAAAAAAAAAAGACAGTATCTGAAAAGTGCAATAAAGTGAATAAAGTGAAGCACAATAAAATGAAATATGTTTCTATTTTGAAATCAGAAAGTATGATACTTCCAACTCTTTGGTTCCTCAAGATTTTTATTTATTTATTTATTTATTTATTTATTTATTATTATTTTGAAGACAGAGCCTCTCTCTCTGTCACCCAGGCTGGAGTGCAGTGGCTTGGTCTAGGTTCACTGTAACCTCTGCCCCATGGGTTCCAGCTATTCTCCTGCCTCAGCCTTAGAGTAGCTGGGATTACAGGTGCCACCACCATGCCTGGCTAATTTTACTATTTTTAGTAGAGATGGGGTTTTGCCATGTTGGCCAGCCTGGTCTTGAACTCCTGTCCTCAGGTGATCCACACGCCTCAGCCTCTCAAAGTGCTGGGATTACAGTGATGAACCACCATGCCTAGCCACCTATTTAAGATTATTTTTGACTTTCCATGGTCCTTTGGGGTTTCATATAAATTTTATGGTATTTTTTCTATTTTTGTAAAATATTATATTTGTAATTTGATAGGGATTGAAGTGAATCTTTAGGTCACTTTGGGTAGTATGTAGATTTTAACAATATTGTCCTCTATTTCATGAACATGGATGGCTTTCCATTTATTTTTCTCTTTTTAAATTTATTTTATTTCATTAGCATTTTGCAGTTTTTAGTGAACAATAGCCTGGCCTCCTTAGTTAAGTTTATGCCTACGTATTTTATTCTTTTTGATGCTATTTGAAATGAGATTGTTTTCTTAGTTTTTTTCAGGTGGTTTTTTGTTAGTGAACAGAATTATAAAGAAATAGAAAATCTGAACAGACCAATAATTGTAAGGAGACTGAATCAGTAATCAAAACCTTTCAACAAAGAAAAGCCCAGAACCACATGGCTTCACTGGTGAATTCTGCAAACATTTAAAGAATAACTAACACCAATCTTTTCAAACTCTTCCAAAAATTTGAAGAGAAGGGAATACTTCCAAACTCATCTTCTGAGGCCAGCATTGCCCTGATATCAAATCCTTACAACACTACAAAGAAAAAATAAAACAAAACAAAACTACAGGGCAATATCCACGATCAATATAGATGCAAAAATTTATGACAAATACTAGAAAACTGAATTCAGAAGCACATTAAAATGATTATATACCATAACCAAGTGATATTCATCATTGGGACTCAAGAAGCATTCAACACAAGCAAATTGATAAATATGATACACTACACAAACAGATTGAAGAATAACAGCTGTATTATCACCTCAATAGATTCATAAAAAGTATTTGACAAAATCAAACATCCTTTCATGATAAAAATACACAACAAACTAGGAACGGAAGAAAATTACCTCAATATGGTAAAGGCCATATATGAAAAGCTTACAGCCAACATCATACTCAATTGTGAAAAACTAAAAGCTCTTCCTCTAAGATAAGAAAGCAGGCAAGTGCGGCCACTTTCACCATTTTCATTCAACAGACTACTGAAGGTTCTAGCCAGAGCAATTAGGCAAGAAAAAGAAATAGAAATTATCCCAATGGAAAGGAAGAAATAAAGTTATCTCTGTTCACAAATGTCATAATCTTATGTGAAGAGAACACTCAACATATATCAACATACATCAAAAAGTTTTTAAAACCAGTAAATGAATTCAGTAAAATTCAGAACACAAAATCATCATGCTAAAATCAGTTGCCATTTAGAATTATTACATGACTTAAATAAATACCCAAGTGTTTGTCTAGCTGTCAGGAGCAATAGGGAAATAGTACTGATTTATCACTACAAAAAAAGCGTTGACTATACTCATTTGTATCTGCGTAATTACAGCCACATATAAACATATTTTGTAGTGTATGTAACATAGGACACTAGCTCCCAAATGGCATTTGAATTTTTGATATTAAAACCCTCTAAAATGGATTTGCTTTACACACTAGAGACAAATTGCTTGTGATGTCACCTTGCCCCAGGAGACAACATTGCTTTTGTCACAGCTTCAACATTTTGCCTTTAAAACATCTCTCCTCTTTCTGTTGTGAGTGGAGACTTTCTAAATTGTTTCTAAGTTTTTATGTTTGAAAGATAGAACTATATTTTCTAAAATAATAACGTTTAATTTTGCATTAGGGAAACTTTGAGAGCACTGAATATTAACTTTGACATTCTTGGCTCTCTGGAAAGTGCCTAAGGTAGGAAGAAGTACCATATTGTCTTATAGAGTATATTACATTGTTTTCTTTGTCATCACTGGAGGTAAATCTCAGGAATGTTAAGGAAGAAATGCATATCAAAATTTTAGCAAATTAGATTTTTACCCAGATCTTTATGAGATGTGACATTAAAATATCTGGGCATTATACAAGCCAAAATATGATTGTCTCTATTACGGGTCACCCCAACTTATATTTTATTGTCCAGAATCCCATTTCCGGACAGAATCCCACTTCTGAGACTTCATTATGTATATTTACACCAAGCAGGCGGTTAGGAAGTGCCATCTACTGATTGTTTTACTTTATTAAGTTGTAGACTCTACAATGCCTTTCATATATCAAACTATAATTAAAGCAAAACACATGGGAATAGAATCCAAGTATTACTTTAATAGCTTAGGCATTTGTGGTTAGTACAGATGAATTTTTTTCTTTTTGTTTTCAGAAGCCCAAATACCGTAAATAGAATCCTGCAGCAAGCCTTGTGTTTCAACTGTATAACAGAGGCTTGAACTGGGGATTTTTAACAATTCCACTTCAAAGGAAAACAGACTAGTCAGTAGTTCAATTTTGTCCTTTTGAAGCAAACAATAACAGACTTGCCAGTTTGCAAAATGTGCACATATGAGTAGTGTATCAACATTGTTAAATAAAAGGTTATTGCATTAAATAAGATGACCTTGCTACCTTTTAGTCGCAGTCTTAGAGAGCAAACTTGTTTTAATTAGCAGTCAGCAAGCAGACTGTAACTTCACTGAAGGAGCATTGAAGAATCACTGCCTATTAACAACCCAGCGGTAAGTAAGCCAGCACAAATACTTATAACCAAATAGTGTGCATTTCAGGAGTGGAAAGGATTAGCTATTGGGCACACAACACAGTGGAGGAAATTGCTTTATTCCCAGTACTGCTGGGTACCAGGAGGCAATCACTGTGCCTCCAGCCCATTAACAGCATTCAGAGTGTTGCTTCCCATAGAAGGGGTTATTGGCTAACCACTGGGTGACCAATTAAATGCTATGAATAAGTCCCAAACCCAGCAGCATGGGGCCTGTTTGTGGCACAGTGGTATCATTACTAAAGTGAAAAACTTGATGAGAAAGGAACATATTTAATTATAGAACTATACAAATGGCTAATTAGGACCATAAAGTGAAATGAATGACTTTCCAGTGGATTTTTGAATGTTACTGATAACTGCTCAGCTTCTTTGGAGACCATGAAAGTGATCTACAGCCAGAGCTTGCATGTCATGGTAATGGATGGATCTTCATTAGAGGAAGCTTTTTTGACCTGGTTGCTCAGGTAGCATGGGTTCTAAAGACAATCCTTGATTCCTTTCACTGCAAGGGTTCTTTCACTCCAACCCCCTGGTCTCTCATGAGTTCTGCTTGCTTTCACAATAATTCTTATGGGTTTAAATGCAGAAACATTATCTGCAATAGTCATTCTCTATCAGTTGGAAAACTGAATGGCAAAAGAGTGTCACTAGTTAGTGGGAAACACTGATCCATGCTTCAGTCTAGCTTTTAAACTCTAGAATTAATCCTAAAATCTGCAATTACACTTTGCTAATTCAGGCATTTCAATTGCCAAAATGTCATGAACCCTTTAAATGGAAGAATTATAATTTAAGGCTGTATCTACCTAGTGACTAAGATTAAATTAAGAAAAAAAAAAAGGAGCATGGGAAATTGATCTGAAATCATGAAAATTAAAATAAATACAATTGACTTCTGGCTATCAATTGCTGGAGCCAACTTGTTTTGGATGTGTTTGTGTGTTTTATGTTAATTTTGTGAGTACATTAATGAAACTAATTTTATTTTTGTTTATCAAAAATTTAATAAACATCTATAATGTATAAATAAGTGCACTAAAACTGTGTAGAAACATCACCTTCCTGGTAGACTAAGAGATATTCAGTGTTAGCAAAGAATTACACGCTTCTAGCCAGGTAACGATACAAAAGACTTATTTGCTGTCACTTAATGTTATTGAATGTTTGTCTTAGTTTTTATTTTATTTTTATAATTTAATTTTATTTTTATTTTTAAAAATTCTGCAACGTATAAAGAGTACAATTTTATCACCTCTGAACTTCATCTACTAAATTTGCTAGTCACTATTATATTGTAAAAGATGTAGTAACCACCTTCCTGGTAATCAAGATTTGGTGAAAGATACACTGATGAATTTATAAACATTGTGGCTAGGAATTTGAATGAGAATATTATAAATTTTCTACCTTTGTAAATGCATTATATATTCCTAGATGATTTTATTCAACAGCAAAGTCAAGGTCAATATAATTATGTACCCAATTCTGTTTCTGGGAATGCTGGAATAGTGAAAGTGTATATTGATTGACTCCATCTCCACCAATCACAAGAATACTTGTCATGAACTTGTTGACTGACTGCTTAGTCAGAATTTATATAAATATTATTTTATTTTTAACTAAATCACTGAAATGATTTAGAGAGTTCTAAAGGTAGCACAGAGATCATCTGACATGGACCTTTCTATGCAGGAAAGCTACGTTTCACCCATCCAAGGAAGTGACACCTCCTTATGTCTAAAATATCCTCAGGTATGCACAGTCCATGATCTTCCTTTCAGGTTGATGCCCATCCTGATCACATCTATAACCAAAAAGACATCCTTCTTAACTCCAGTTTCTCTTGTTAATATTTATATATGTTTTGTCAACATCTGACCCTGAATTTAGTGACCTCTAAAAACCTTCCTCAGCAGTTAAAAGGAGGCATAACTTTGTAAACCAAAAATAAAATTATAAGCCTCCCAACCAACTGAATGGACTCACTTCTTGACCAAAGGGATCCCAAAGAAACCTGAAAATCTAGTTCAGGCCATGATTGGATTATTTGAAGGAATATAATCCAATCATAAAGGGAAGGGAGGTCAAACATGCCTTATACTCTCTCCCTGCAGTGTTTAGGCACAACCAACAAATATTAACATTAAAATTGAGATCCTAAGACTAACAGAACAGACTCTTTGAAGCAAAAAAATACCAAATTCCACACTGTCCAGTATAGTGTCACACAACAGATAAAAGGCCCTGAAGGTAATAAAAGTATTTTAGCTCAAAATATATTTATTTGACATAGTTTGGAATGGCTCTGTAAAGCTGTCTCTCGTGGGTAAAAATTGCATTCTGTAGAGAATCTCCTCCCTTTTATAGGTCTTTTCCAAGTCTGATGTCTTTTAAGATCCAAAAAGAGACATTTACATTTGCCATCTATGATCTCATAAGCCTGCTACTTACAGGCTTCATCTACAGGACAAGAACCTTGGCTTCCACAACTACCCTTATCTTACCTCAAGCATTTCTTTATGCTGATTTCAACTCTTTAACAGAGCTTAACTCTTTTAACCAATTGTCAATCAGAGAATCTTTGAATCCACCTATCACCTGTAATACCCACCCACATCCCACTTCCTACTTCAAGATGTCCCACCATTCTAGGCCAAACCAATATGTGCCTTACATGTATTGATTTATATCTTTGCCTGTAACTTCCGTCTTCCTAAAATATATAAAATCAGCTGTAACCTGACCATTTTGGGCACATGTTCTCAGGACCTCTTGAGGTTGTACCCCGGGCCATGGTCACCCATATCTAGCTCAGAATAAAACTCTAAATATTTTACAGAGCTTGACTTTTTTTGTCAACAACTATAAACACTCAAAATTCTTTGAACTTCTCTGGCTCTCTAGAAGTGAGATATTCGAAATGATCATAGTTTTTTGCTTTCTTCCTCATTGTTTCTTTAAGGTGATTTTTAAGTATATAAACCATAAAAATTTACATACAAATTATCTCTGCATTGATATTTACTATTAACTTGAAAATTATATTGCCTTTTAATTGCATGTCAGGTATTTTTCATAGCACATATGACTAAAGGATACCTTTTCACTGATTGCATACTGATTCTTTTGGTTTGTTTTGGCTTCTGAACATAATGAATTTAACTTAATTAATTTTGTCTCTATCCTATTCTTGATTACATCATTGTTCATATATCTGTTTTAGATAAAACAACAACTCTGCCACAGTTCCTCTATTCAACTTTAAGATAGTGTTTTTTACTTATTACCTAAGGCACAAATAAGAGTCTTAAAAACGTTTTCATTACTTTTGTTAAGGTTTTACTTAAAATAGCTAAATAATAGAAAAAACACAGACATAAATGTAAACCAAATATAGCTGTGCTTTCATAAGGTATTTTTGTTATTTCCTGAAGAAGCTCAGTTTGGATTTCAAAGGCTTTGCTGAATCATGTATACTATTTCTGAACGCATTCTTGAGGGATGACAAAGAAAGAATTTACCCTGCATAACAAACAATAAGCATCCTCAGTATTTGTTCTGCTTCTCTTTCCAAATCCCACATCACAAGCAGCTAACCCCAGTAATTCTTTTCTCTCTCCCCTTGATAACACTTTAGCCAACTTTAGCCAATTCTCCTGTTTGGCTTGCCTTTCTGTTCCTTTTTCTAACTCTACTTTCTCAACCCTCCCAGTTACCTGGCCACCACGCATTGGGGTCAGCATAGAAAGAGGTCACAAACCATCAAACAAAATGACCTGAAGAAATTTTTTAAAAAAGGGAAAGTGTTTGGATGCTTATAGTTGATATTTTTGACTCTGTTTCATTTATGTAAACAAAGTAAATAATGGTGAGCTTATTTGAAGGAATATAATCCAATCATAAAGGTAATTATTATGAGCACTATATAACCACACACATAAATGTTTTCAGTATAATGTCAAATGAAAGAATAGGACAGATTTTAGAGCAGAATATTTACCAACAAAGATTGTAAAATAAACGTATATACTGTTAGGGTAAAAAATGTTCACTAATAGGCAAATAGATAGACAAATTATGCTATAGGTACACACTGTAATGCTACTCAGCAATTCATAAAAATACACACAAATACATACATGCTGATTGATGTGGCTTGGCTCTGTGTCTCTACCAAAATCTCATCTCGAATTGTAATCCCTATAATCTCTACATGTTGAGTGCAGGATCTGGTGGGATGTGATTATATTATGGGGGCAGTTTCCCCCATGCTGTTCTCATGATAGTGAGTGAATTCTCATGAGATCTAATGGTTTTATAAGGGGCTCTTCCCCCTTCACTCATTGACTCTTTCTTGCCTGCCATCATTTTAGATATGCCTTTGCTTCTCTCTTGCCTTCTGCCATGATTGTAAATTCCCCAAGGGCTCCTCAGCCATGTGGGACTGTGAGTCAACTACATCTCTTTCCTTTATATATTACCTAGTTTCAGGCAGTTCTTTATAGCAGTGTGAAAATGAACTAATACACATACATAACACATACAGGAAATAAAAATAAAATAAAATAAATCTAATAGTGAGATTAATGAACAAAATTACACATAAATCTCAAATCTAACTCAATTTTTTGGCAGTAGGTATAATATTGGAATGATGACCTTAATGTAATAATAAATGATGACAACTTAATGTAATAATCAGATACAATAAACTACTTTCATAAGTGAAACACTAATCCTAAAAATGACACAAAAGAAAAAATTATCTCGCCCGGGTGCAGTGGCTCATGCCTGTAATCCCAGCACTTTGGGAGGCCAAGGTGGGCAGATCACAGGTCAAGAGATTGAGATCATCCTGGCCAACATGGTGAAACCCTATCTCTACTAAAATACAAAAATTAGCTGGGACTCAATCTGTAAATGTTTTGTTGACTGAGCAAGCATGGGTAAAGTCTGTGCTACCTGCCTGCAGTAGTGGGACCTGGCTGGCCCAATATCTGGATGACTCATTGATGGAAACCTTGGCCCTTCCTGACTTTAACTTTGCATCTACCCATGATTTTAAGATGACAGCAGGGGAGATGGATCCAAGATGGCCAATTAGGAGCAGCTCAGGATTGCAGCTCCCAGCAAAAGTGTGAAGGATGAGTGAACGCCACATTTCCAGACAGATTTTTATTGCCCACAGACCAGGAGATTCCCAGGCGGAGGAGCCCCACAGGTCATCAGCGTGGCTGTTTTGGCCGGTGCGGTGGTTCTCCACACAAAATACACAGGTCTGGATGTCGTTTTAGCTGGCAACTGTAGCTCCTGGGAGACAGAGTCACCCATTCAACTGATAAAAACGGGGACTGAAACAGGGAGGCAGGACAGGAGATTCCCGGGCAAAAAAGTGCCATGAATCTCAGGGCGGCTGTTTCAGCCGGTGCAGTGGATTGCTGCACGGGAAATCACACAGATCCTAGTGCCTTTTCAACAGGCGACTGGAACACCTGGGAGATAGAGTAATCTGTTCAACTGGAAAAAAAAAAGGGCTCTGAGGCAGGGAGCCAGGTGATCAGGCTTGGCTGGTCCCACCCCCACAAAAATACAGCAATCTGAAATGCTCTGGACTGAGAGTTTCACACCAAGCACAACTGAACCCAGGACAGGCCAGCTCTGTCAGGGAGGGGCATCCAGCATGACTGAGGCAGTCCACCACTAGGGAGGTAGTCCGCCATTGCTGAGGCGGCACACCATTGCCGAGGCAGCCTGCCATTACAGAGAGAGTCCCCGATTACAGAGGTGGGCCGCCATTGCCAAGGCAGTTCTAACTATACCCGTGTAAACAGGACTGCAGGGAAGTTCACACGGCAGCTGGGTGGAGGCCACAGCAGCTCAGCAAAGCCCCTGTAGGCAGACAGTGATGATGCTGCCTCCTTGCTGAGCAGGGCAGCCCTGAAAAAAAGAAACAGCACAACAGAAACTCATAAATAAAGCCCTAACTCCCAGGGACAGAGCACCTGGGGAAAAAAAAAAAGGAGGGGGTTTATGAGTTCTGCTGCAGCAGACTTAAACGTACCTGCCCAGCAGCTCTGAATGAACAACGGAGCTCACAGCTCAGCAATTGAGCTCCTATAAAGGACAGACTGTCTCCTCAAGCAGCTCCCTGACCCCTGTATATCCAAAGAGTCACCTCATAAAGGAGAGCTCAGACTGACATCTGGTGGATATCCTTCTGGGACAAAGATAGCAGAAGAAGCAACTGGCAGCAACCCTTACTGTTCTGCAGCCAGTGCAGGCAAGCAGGGCCTGGAGTGGACCTCAGCAGTCCTACAGCAGAGGGGCCTGAATATTAGAAGGAAAACTAAGAAACAGAAAGAAATAACTTCATCATCAACAAACTGAACCACCACTCAGAGACCCAAACTGAAAGTTAACAACTACAAAGATGACAGGTGGACAAATCTACAAAGATGGGAAGAAACCAGCACAAAAAGGATGAAAACACTCAAAACCAGAATGCCTCTCCTCCTACAAGGGATCACAACTCCTCACCAGCAAGGGAACAAGGCTGGATGGAGAATGAGTGTGAAGAATTGACAGAATCAGGCTTCAGAAGGTGGGTAATAAGAAACTTCTCTGAGCTAAAAGAACGTGTTCTAACCAAATGCAAAGAAACTAAGAACCTTGAAAAAAGATTTGACGAAATGCTAAAGAAAATAAACAACTTAGAGAAGAATATAAGTGAATCAATGGAGCTGAAAAACACAACATGAGAAGTTCATGAAGCATGCACAAGTTTCAACAGCTGAATTCACCCAGCAGAAGAAAGGATATCAGAGGTCGAAGGTCAACTCAATGAAATAAAATGAGGAGGCAAGATTAGAGAAAAAAGAGTAAAAAGAAATGAACAAAGTCTCCAAGAAATATGGGACTATGTGAAAAGACCTAATCTACGTTTGATAGGTTTACCTGAATGTGACGGAAAGAATGAATCCAAGCTGGAAAATACTCTTGAGGATATTCTCCAGGAAAACTTCCCCAACCTAGCAAGGGAGGTCAATATTCACGTCCAGGAAATACAGAGAACATCACAAAGATATTCCTCAAGAAGAGCAACCCCAAGGCACATAACCGTCAGATTCACCAGGGTTGAAATCAAGGAGAAAATACTAATGGCAGCCAGAGATAAAGGTCGGGTTACCCACAAAGGGAAGCCCATCAGATTCACAGCAGATCTCTCAGCAGAAACCCTACAAGCCAGAAGAGAGTGGGGGCCAATATTCAACATCCTTAAAGAAAAGAACTTTCAACCTAGAATTTCATATCCAGCCAAAATAAGCTTCATAAGACAAGGAAAAATAAAATCCTTTATGAACAAGCAAGTACTCAGAGATTTCATCACCACCAGGCCTGCTTTATAAGAGCTCCTGAAAGAGCACTAAACAGAGAAGGAAACAACCAGTACCAGCAACTCCAAAAACATACCAAATGGTAAAGAGCATCAACACAATGAAGAAACTGCATCAACGAACGGGCAGCTAGCATCAAAATGGAAGGATCAAATTCACACATAACAATAATAACCCTAAATGTAAATGGGCTAAACGCCCCAATCAAAAGACACAGACTAGCAAATTGGATAAAAAACAAAAACCCATCTGTGTGCTGTATCCAGGAAACACATCTCATGTGCAAGGATACACAAAGGCTCAAAATAAAGGGATGGAGGAAGATTTACCAAGCAAACGGAGAGCAAAAAAAAGCAGGAGTTGCAATTAACGTCTCTGATAAAATAGACTTCAAACCAACAAAGATCAAGAGACAAACAAGGACATTACATAATGGTAAAAGGATCAATGAAGATCAACAAGAAGAGCTAACGATCCTAAATATATACGCACCAAATACAGGAGCACCCAGATACATAAGGCAAGTTCTTAATGACTTACAAAGAGAATTAGACTCCCACACAATAATAGTGGGAGACTTTAATGCCCCACTGAAAATATTAAACAGATCAATGAGACAGAAAATTAACAAGGATATCCAGGACTTGAACTCTGACCTGGACCAAGCAAACCGAATAGACATTTATAGAACTCTCCACCCTAAATTCACAGAATATACATTCTTCTCAGCACTACATCACACCTACTCTAAAATTGACCACATAATTGGAAGTAAATCACTCCTCAGCAAATGCAAAAGAACAGAAATCATAACAAACAGTCTCTCAGACCACAGTGCAATCAAGTTAGAACTCAAAATTCAAAAACTAACTCAGAACCGCACAGCTTCATGGAAACTGAACAACTGGCTCTTGAATGTTGACTGGATAAACGATGAAATGAAGGCAGAAATAAAGATGTCCTTCGAAACCAATAAGAACGAAGACACAATGTACCAGAATCTCTGGGACACATTTAAAGCAATGTCTAGAGGAAAATATATAGCAATAAATGCCTACATGAGAAGAAAGAAAAAATCTAAAATCGACACCCTATCATCAAAATTGAAAGAGCTAGAGGAGCAAGATCAAAAAAACTCAAAACCTAGCAGAAGACAAGAAATAACTAAGATCAGAGCAGAACTGAAGGAGATAGAGACACTAAAAACCCTTCAAAAAATCAATAAATCCAGGAGCTGGTTTTCCAAAAAGATCAACAAAATAGACCACTAGCCAGATTAATAAAAAAGAAAAGAGAGAATAATCAAATAGATGCAATAAGAAATGATAAAGGGGATATCACCACAGATTCCATAGAAATACAAACCATCATCAGAGATTATTGCAGACAACTCTATGCACATAAACTAGTAAACCTGGAAGAAATGGATAAATTCCTGGACACTTGCATCCTCCCAAGCCTAAACCAGGAAGAAGTTGAAAC
>CAUYLG010046144.1:0-14133 GCA_963573385.1 Cacajao melanocephalus
AGTTTTTTCTGTTTCTTAATCTTCCTTCAGCAGACGCCCTTTCCCTGCAGAGCTAGGCTTTCCTGGGTTCAGCTGTGCTTACTGTGAAACTCTCAGTCCTCAGCGCTTCCTATTGCTGTTCTTGTGGGGATGGGACCAGCCGAGCCCGACTCAAAGGGCACCCAGTCACGTATACTCCGCACTGAGAAGTGCCGCGCTGTGCTGGGGCGCAGGCGAAACAGTTGCCCCGGCCAAAAGAGTCGCGCTGGCGACCTGAGTTGCTCCTCCGTTGGGTAGCTCCCAGTTTGTGGGCAACAGAAATTCGTCTGAAATTGCTGTGTCCACACGCTCTCTGCGCTTTCATTGGGAGCTACAATCCTGAGCTGTTGTTAATCGGCCATCTTGGATCTCTCTCCGCCCGGTGATGAAGTTTTTTTCTGCTTCTTAGTTTCCCTTTGGCGGACACCCCTTCCCCACAGAGCTGGACCTTCCCGGTTCGGCTGTGCTTGCTGTGAAACTCTCAATCCTCAGCGTTTCCAATTGCTGTTCGCCTTCTGGGGATGGGACCAGCCTAGCTGGACTCAAAGGGCACCCCGTCCCGTATACTCTGCACCGAGAAGCGCCGTGCCGGGGCGCCGGCGAAACAGCTGCGGCAGCCAAAAAAGTCACGCTGGCGACCCGAGTGGCTCCTCTGCCGGGAATCTCCCAGTCTGTGGGCAACAAAAATTCGTCTGAAAGTGCGGCGTCCACTCGCTCTCTGCGCTTTCACTGGGAGCTACAATCCTGAGCTGTTGTTAATCGGCCATCTTGGATCTCTCTCCTTGAATCCCTTTTTCAATCAGGTAAATAGGCAAATCTCTGAAGTAAATGTTTTAATCAGAGTATAACATTTATTCAGATAACATTTATTCAAACCATAAGTGTATAGCTTAATGAAATTTTAAGAAGAGAAATATAAGGCAAATTTCCCAGGTATCTGGAATTATAATTGTTAACTGATGTATTAATTCCAAAGTCTCACTGCATCCAACTCATGCATCCCCTCCCATACCTTCAAAACAAAATTATCAAAACAGAGTGGTCACATCTGACAAGGGAAGAGGAAGCAGCTTCAACAGTATTGTCTTTTCTTTTCTTCCTTTCCTCCTTCCTTCCTTCCTTCCTTCCTTATTTCCTTCCTTCCTTCCTTCCCTCCTTCCTTCTTTTCTTTTTTTTCAGACTGAGTCTTGCTCTGTCACCCAGGCTGGAGTGCAGCAGCACAATCTCGGCTCACTGCAATCTCCGCCTCCCGGGTCCAAGCGATCCTCCTGCCTCAGCCTCCTGAGTAGCTGGGATTACAGGCATGCGTCACTGCACCCAGCTAATTTTTTTTTATTTTTAGTAGAGATGGTGTTTCACCATGTTGGCCAGGATGGTCTTGATCTCCTGACCTCGTGATCTGCCCATCTTGGCCTCCCAGAGTGCTGGGATTACAGGCATAAGCCACTGTGCCTGGCTTTTCTTTTCTTTCTTTCTTTTTTTTTTTTTTTTTTGGAGAAAGTCTCTCTCTGTTTCCCAGGCTGGAGTGCAGTGACATGATCCCGGCTTACTGCAACTTCTGCCTCCTGGGTTCAAGCAATTCTCCTGCCCCCCAAGTAGCTGGGATAACAGGTGCCCGCCACCACACACAACTAATTTTTTTTGGTATTTTTAGTAGAGATGGGGTTTCACCATGTTGGCCAGGCTGGTTTCGAACTCCTGACCTCAAGTGATCTGCCCACCTCGGCCTCCCAAAGTGCTAGGATTACAGGTGTGAGCCACCACACCTGGCCAACAGTCATTTCAATAGATTTCCTTCCTGCTTCCCTCTTTCTATATATTAACTTGTTTAGTAAGGGTTTATTATGTGCCAGACAGTGAACAAAATAAATCCTTTCCTTCATGGAATTACATTCCAATTGGCAGGTAAGATGACAGACTTTAAACAACATATAAAAGGGCTGGGTGCAGTGGCTCACACTTACAATTCTAGCACTTTGGGAGGCCAAGGTGGGTGAGGCAGATCACTTAAACTCAGGAGTTCAAGACCAGCCTGGGCAATGTGGTGAAACCCCATCTCTACAAAAAATACAAAAGTAGTAGCCAGGTGTGATGGCATGCACCTATAGTGCCAGCTGCTTTGGGGACTAAGGTGCGAGGATCATTTGAGCCCAGGAGGTTGAGATTGAGACTGCAGTGAGCTGAGATTGTACCACTGCACTCCAGCCTGGGTGATAAATTGAGACTCTCTTTCAAAAAAAGAAACAATATATAAAAATATGTAATATAATATCAGGCAATAATAATTCTGTGGGGAAAATTAAAAGTAATAGGGTGTTATTTTAGATATGGTGGCCAGCCTCTATGCTGAGATAAGATTTGAACAGAGATTGACAAGAACAGAGAGTAAGCCACATCCCAGGTGAGCTACATGGGTAGAATGCCACAGAGAAGTGTGTAGGAAAGGGAGCTAGTGCTTACTGAGTCCTTACTATGTACCAGACACTGTGCAATATGGCTTCCACACTTCACCTTATTCAGTCCTCACAGTGTTCAACAAGGAAGTTAGAATAATCACTTCCATTTTATGGAAACTCAGAGAAGTTAGTAAATTACACAAGGTCACCCACTGAGCAAGGGGCAGAATCAGGACTTGAAGTCTCATCTGTCTGCTCCAAGCCTTCACTCCCGCCTCCACATCCTTGTGGTCTCTAGAGAGATCCTTGCCATCAGTTTGTACTTGAGACCTGGAAAGACCAGCTGGATCAGGCCTATTTGGTTTGGGCATCTGTCCAGGTTGATTCTTCCCCAGGCTCAGCATGTCCAAGTATCCACGATTCACAGACAGTCTCAATCACTTATCAGTCGGGGGCCTGAGCAGCAGAATGTTCCTCAGCCCTGCTGAGCTGGACTCACTGGGTCTGAGCCAGCTGCGAACAGAGGCCCTTTGTCTCAGAACGTCTCTTTGGCCAAGTCTTCACAGTCGAATCTGAACATTGACAGAATTAACATTCACACACACACACACACACACACACACACACAGCCCTTGTGACTCCTGCATCAATCTGTCCCTCATTTGAATTCCAGTTTCTTTCTGCCTGATTTTGCACTTTTTCAACAGTCACTGCTGTCACCATTAGTCCTCCCCCATACCTGATCTGACGATTCCACAATTCAATCTACCAACATTTCTGCATTTTATTTATTTATTTACTTTTTTATTTTTTTAGAGACAGGGTCTTGTTAAATTACTCAGGCTGGTCTTAAACTCCTAGACTCCAGCGATCCTCCTGCCTTGGCCCTGCAAGTAGATGGGATTAAAGGAGCAAGCCACTGTGCCCAGTTTCTGCATATTTTAGTATGCCAGTCCCTATGCAAGGCCTGGAATTCCAAAAGCTCATGTTGTCCTTGAGGCCACTGGTATTATCATCTACTGGCCACCTGATATTTGGCAGCTTGCAGCAGTGGCTAGTGAATCTTTTATGAGGTATGAGACCTGGGTTCAACAAATATTTCTGCCACTGACTCACCATGTGACTTTAGGAAAACCGTCTTTTCTCTCTGGGTCTCATTTTTCCCCATCTGTACAACGAAAGGGTTGGATTCTAAAGGCCTTGCATGGCCGGGCGCAGTGGCTCACACCTGTAATCCCAGCACTTTGGGAGGCCAAGGCCTGAAGTGAGGAGTTCAAGACCACCCTGGCCAACATGGAGAAACCCTGTCCCTACCGAAAATATAAAAAATAAGCCAAGCATTGTGGTGGGTGCCTGTAATCCCAGCAACTCAGGAGACTGAGGCAGGAGAATCACTTGAATCCTTGAGGCAGAGGTTACAGTGAGCCGAGATCATGCCATTGAACACCAGCCTGGGTGACAAGAGCAAGACTCTGTCTCAAAATAAAATTAAATAAAAATTAATAAAGGCCTTGCACATCCTCTTGTTGCTGTGTTGCTCAGTACCCTGGAATAGCCTGGGGAAACAGTAGAAAGAAATGAGCCTGAATCAATCTCTGTTACAAACCCTTTAAATGCCCCTGGCATGTCATGTTTCCTTCAGGACCTCAGGTTTCTTACCTGTAAATGGGGAAAAGGAGGGCATTTGGGGTTAGACAAGCTCTCAGGAGCCTTTCAGTTCTGACATTCAAAGAATCTCAGATGTACCTTCCTGGAGGGTGCTTAGCACCACTTAAAATGTGAGCCAGCCACGTGCAGTGGTGCACACCTATAGTTCCAGCTACTCAAGAGGCTGAGGTGAGAGGATCACTTGAGCCCAGGAGTTTAAGGATGCCATAAGCTATGATCATGCCACTGTACTCCATGCCTGGGTGACAGAGTGAGGCCCAGTCTCTTAAAAAAAAAAAAAAAGTTAAGTCAGATGGCCTTCAATTATTGGACTCATGGGAGGCAGTGGGGTGGGCAGCAGGAATAATGCAAGAAAAAAAAATTCAGTCCTGATTCAAGTCCTGGCTTTACCACACAGTAGCTGGGTAATCTCAAATTAGTCAAATTCTCTGGGCTTCAATTTTCCCATATATAGACTGGGAAAATAATAACTGCTTTGCAGAGCTGAGGTAAGGATTGGAGTATGTAAAGCATCATGCCTAGTGACTACGACTGTGCTTAATAAAGGTTACTTAAGGCATCAGGTACAGTTTAGCTATAAAAAATAAAGTTTAAAAGCAGAAAATTTAACTCCAAGAGCTGGAAAGATCAAACAGTTCTCTTAATATTTAATAGCTTTTTAAAATTAAAAGGGTAATAGCCAGGAGCGGTGGCTCACACCTGAAATCCTAGCACTTTGGGAGGTCGAGGCAGGTGGATCACTTGAGATCAGGAGTTCAAGGCCAGCCTGGCCAACATAGCCAGGTCTCTACTAATAATACAAAAATTAGCTGGGTGTGGTAGCACATACCTGTAATTGCAGCTACTCGGGAGGCTGAGGCAGGAGAATCACTTGAACTCAGGAGGCAGAGGTTGCAGTGAACCAAGATTGGGCCACTGCACTCCAGCCTGGGCGACAGAGTGAGATTGTGTTTCAAAAAAAAAAAATTAATAATAATAAATTAAAAGGATAACACAAGTTCATTGTAGAAAATAATGAAAAAATTTAATCTGAAATTTTATTATTTACTGCTTACATTTGGGTACATTTTCTCCTGTTTTTTAATGTACAAATATATTTTACATAGTGAAAATATATACCTTATATATAATTTTGTAAATTTTACAAAAAACAGATCATAAACATTTGCCTGTGACATTAAAAACTTCTCAAACATTCTATGGATATATCATATTTTACTTAATTGGGCCCTTACTGTTGTGCATGTAGGTTTGTCTCCAAATATTTCCAATTACAAATAATGCTCACATGATTTATGTTACATGTGCATAAAGTATTGCTCACATTTCTGATTATTTCTTGAGAGGAAAAAAAAATCCTAGGAATGGAGTTACCTACGAAAAGGATGTGTACAATTTTAAGGCTTTGGGCAGAATTGTATACTGTGGCTTAGAAAAGCTGTACTCACAATCCTACTAGCCAGGCACCAGGTGCTAGGTCATGACAGAAGCAGCAGAAGTTAATGCTTTGCTCTAATCGACTAGGCTGGGGCCCCTTGGGGTGGCTGATTTCAGGGCGATGGTGGGAAGCTCTTGCAGACTGCAAGTAAGGGACTACCTGTGGAATCTTCCATGCTCTCACTCATGTTATTGCTTTCTTGCCCTCATCATTCACCACTCCAAGTCCCTCCTATCACTTGCTGAAAACTGGCACCTGGGTCACAGTCTTCCTCTCTATTCAGGTCCATGATCATCCAGGTGATGTCAACGTCTATAGGACAACTGCTTGGCCTCTCAATTTCCTCATCTCTACTTCCACTCCAGGTTAGCCATTTGTCACTACATTCACACCCTGGGCCTTGTCATCAGCAGAAACTGCTTTGAAATTTCAAACTCCGAAGTGGCTCACACCTGTAATCCCAGCACTTTGGGAGGCTGAGGCAGGCAGATCACTTGAGGTCAGGAGTTCAAGACTAGCCTGGCCAACATGGTGAAACCCCATCTCTACTAAAAACACAAAAATTAGCCAAATGTGGTGGCATGTTCCTGTGGTTCCAGCTCCTTGGGAGGCTGAGGTGGAAGAATCGCTTGAACCTGGGAGGCAGAGGTTGTAGTGAGCTGAGATTGCTCCACGGCACTCCAGCCTGGGTGACAGAGCAAGACTCTGTCTCAGAAAAACAAAAGAAAGAAAAGAAGAAATCTCAAACTGAAACACCCACCTCCATGACCATGGCCTCCTGTCCTTCAATTCTCACACTGTGTTACTTGAATTGCTCCTGTTCTTTGATACTTCCCGCACATTTCTTTTTAGTCACTTGGTTTCTTTCTGCCTAACTCTCACAGTCCTCCTTTCCTTCCTTCAAACTTGTAACACTTTCTGTGTGCCAGGTACTTTACCAGGTACAGGGGTTGTAAAGTGAAAACAGGTGTAGATCCATCAACTTGCTCGCTCTTCTCAACCCCCTGGCCCATTTGCCTTTCTGCAAAACCCCCATCTTGTGTCAACCAAGCCTTCCACTTGCACTTTGTATTCCAAATTGCTTACTTGAGCTCTACTCTACTTCCCTCTCAGCCAGAATTCTCCAAAATGTAACCCAACCCTGCTGTATTCATTTCCTCAGCTCCCCTCTACCCTTCAACCTAAGGTAGTCAGGCTTCCACCCCACCACTCCACTGAGTTGTCAAACGGTCTTCCTAACTGTCAAATGCAATGAATGCTTTCCAAATGTTCCCTTCCTGGGCTCCTCAACTGCTTTTGATGTTAGCTGTACAACCTTAGGAAAGTCACCCAATCTCTCTGAACACCCATTTCCTCACAGGGAAAGAGTGAATAGTAGCATATTCCTTATAGAACTCATTAGAAATTAAATAAATGTTGTATAAAGAAAAAAATTCAGCCAGGCACGGTGGCTCACATCTGTAATTTCAGCACTTTGGGAGGCCGAGGCAGGTGGATCACCTGAGGTCTGGAGTTCAAGACCAGCCTGACCAACATGGAGAAACCCCCACGCCCCCTGCTAAAAATGCAAAATGAACTGGGCGTGGTGGTGCATGCCTGTAATCCCAGCTACTCGGAGGCTGAGGCAGGAAAATCACTTGAATCACATTGGGAAGCCAAAGCAGAAGAATTGCTTGAGCCCAGGAGTTCAAGACCAGTCTGGGCAACATAGCAAGACCCCCATCTCTACTAAAAAATTTTTTTTAAATAGCTGGTGTGCACCTGTGATTTTAACTACTCAGGAGGGTGAAGTGGGAAGGTCACTTGAGCCCAGGAGGTCGAGGCTGCAGTGACCCATGATAGCACCACTCCAGCCTGGGTGATAGAGTGAAATCCTGTCTCAAAAAGAAAAGAAAAAAGAAAAAGATACACTGGTACACAATGAGCATTAAACAGTATTAAATTCAGACCCATTGAACTTGGTTTCCTGGGTCTCTGATAGCCAGGAAGGGTTTACCTTGGCTCATGTGAGCATTTGGATCTCTGAAAAGGATAATTTCCCAGGGCAATTCATTCTTTGTCAACAAAAATTATTGAGCACCTACTATGTGCCTGATCCAGGCACTTTTCTATGTTCTGAAGTTATAGCAATGAAGACAACAGAGCAACAGAGAAGCACTATGGTCTCAGGAAGTGAACCTAACAGTGAAGAAAGAGAGAAACAGAGAGAAAGAGAGGGAATGAGCATGCAAAGGCTTACATGGAAACTTTTTGGGGTGATGGAAGCGTTCTATATATTGATTGTGGCAGTGGTCACACAGGTGTATACATTTTTATTTTTCTTTTCTTTCCTTTTTTTTTTTTTTAAAAGACAGGGTCTCCCTCTGTCACCAAGGCTGGAGTGCAGTGGCACGATCTAGACTCACTGCAGCCTTGAACTCCTGGGCTCAAGTGATTCTCCCACCTCAGTCTCCTAAGTAGCTGGGACCACAGGCGCATGCCACCATGCCCAGCTAATTTTTGTGTTTTTTGTGGAAGCAGGATTTTGCCATGTTGCCCAGGCTGGCCTTGAACTCCTGAGCTCAGGTGCTCTGCCCACGTCTATTTCCCAAAGTGCTGGGATTACAGGCATGAACCACCATACCTGGCTTACATTTTTCAAAATTCAATGAATAATACACATTAATCGAGTGCATTTTGTTACATGTATATTATAGCTAAAAAAGTTGATTTTTTAAAAGTAAGTTACATAAACAGATTGAGTATAACCATATACAGAGGAATAATATTTGATAGGGCAAAAAAGAAAATTCCTTCTAAGAAGAAAACATTTAAGCAGAAGCCTGAATGATGAGAAGGAGCAAACCATGTGAAGGTCTAAGAGAAGAATATTCCAGGCAGAAATCACACCAAGTGCAAAGGCCCTGAGATGGGGGTGAAGTCTGTGTGTCTGAGGAACAACAAGAAAGCCAATGTGGATGAAACATAATGAACAAGCAGGAGATAAGAGAGGCAGGCAGGGACTAGATCATGGAAGTTCTTGTAGTTCATGGTAAGAAGATTGGGTTTTATTTAAAATCTAATAGAAAGGCAGTGGAGGTTTTTTAAGTTCCAGAATGATAACAATCTGATTTACATTTTAAAAGGGTCATTCTGAAATTTATATGAGAAAAGAGCAAGGAGAAGCAGAAACAGAAGCAGAGGCCATTCAAGTTATTGCAGTAGTCCACGTGAGAGATGACAGTGGCTTGGACTAGGTGGGTAGCAATATAGGAGGTTAAAAAAAAAATCATGTTTAGGGTTGGGCGTGATGGCTCACAGCTGTAATGCCAGCACTTTGGGAGGCCTAGGTGGGCGGATCACATGAGGTCGGGAGTTCAAGACCAACCTGACCAACATGGAGAAACCCCGTCTCTACTAAAAATACAAAATTAGCCAGGCATGATGGCGAGTGCCTGTAATCCCAGCTGCTTGGGAGGCTGAGGCAGGAAAATCACTTGAACCTGGGAGGCGGAGGTTGTGGTAAGTCAAAATCTCGCCACTGCACTCCAGCCTGGGCAACAAGAGCAAAACTCCATCTCAAAAAAAAAAAAAAAATCACTTTTAGGATATGTTTTGAAGCTACAGTCAATTGAACTTGATGATAGATTAAATAAAGAAGACGAGGTAAAGAATCAAAGACTCAAAGATGATTCTTCTTCTTATTATTTTTTTTGGTCTGAGATAGGGTCTCTCTCTGCTGCCCAGGCTGAAGTACAGTGGCGCCATCGTAGGTCACTATAACCTCAAACTTATGGGTTCACACAATCCTCTTGTCTCAGCCTCCCAAGTAGCTGGGACTACAGGCACGTGCCACCATGTCTGGCTAATTTTTTAATTAATTAATTAATTTTTAGTAGAGACAAGGTCTTGTTATGTTGCTCAGGCTGGTCTTGAACTCCTGGCTTCAGGTAATCCTCCTACTTCAGCCTCCCAAAACACTAGGATTACAGGCGTGAGCCACCACACTGGCCCACTCTAATTTTTTGACCTAAACAATCAGATGAATGTTTTAGGCCATTTACTAAGAGAACACCAGGGGAAAATAGAATAAGTCTGGAGGAGAACACAAAAATTTTGTCTTAGACATGTTAAGTCTAAGATGCTTGAGAAATATTGGTATTTTGCTGGGCACAGTGGCTCACCCCTGTAATCCCAGCACTTTGAGGGCCAAGGTGGGCAGATCACTTGAAGTCAGGAGTTCGAGACCAGCCTGGCCAACATGGTGAAACCCCATCTCTACCAAAAATAGAAAAATTAGCCAGGTGAGGTGGTGCACACCTGTAATCCCAGCTACTCAGGAGGCTGAGACAGAAGAATCACTTTAATCCTGGAGGAGGAGGTGGCGATGAGCTGAGATCATGCCACTGCACTCCAGCCTGGCAACAGAGCAAGACTCTGTCTCAAAAAAAAAAAAGAAGAAGAAAAGAAAAAAGAAAAAGAAGTAATGGCATCTCGTTAAATATATGCCGCTTATGAGTTTGGATAGAACAAGTCAGTGACTAAACCTTCTGAGTTCTGAGTACCCTAACACTGGATTTCTGGGTCCTCTAAGCTGAAGATAAGCCTCAGAACCTTGGACCCCACTAGCCAACCCTCCTCCACCAGTGAGCAGAATCAGCCCTTCAGCACATCTCTCTGATATTTCTTCATTCAACATAATAATTGCATTTTGGGTTGATTTCTTCAAAGTAACACCTGACTTCAACAATTACATGTTGCTAACTCTTAATGTAGGAAGATTTCTTATAATAGCAGTTCTCTTCTTGGGGTGTTATTTTTTGGTGTATGTGTCAAGATTCAGTCTAATAATTCAATCATTCAGTAATTGTTTACTGGGCTGGAAACACAAAAGAAAATAAATAGACAATCACAGTGTGAACAGGGCTGACACGCAAGAAGCACAGGGGCTAAGAGAACGAGGCAAAACTTACTCAAGTCTTCCTGAAAGAGATGATGTCGTGCAGACCAAACCTTCCTGCACGTGAGGTAGTGCTGGATTGTGCTCATGATTTTGGCCTCATCAACTCTCTTGGGGCTTGAAGCCCCTCTTTCCCTGATTCCAGAGCATTTCATAAATATTTATTGATAATACCCTTGGGTATTTGGGCATTTATTCTCCCGTTAGACAAATGGAGTTCAGTCCTTGGGGAAGTGATGGCAGGTCTATGCATGTTCTCTCTGCCTTCTACCAAGAGGAATTATGATGTGAGTAAAAGCCAGCCCAGGCAGGGAGGTGGACCCTCAAGCTAGCAGTCACGAGATTTAGCCTCGCAGGCCTCATTGCAAAGGGTGGCTGAAGTCCATCAGGAAGTGGGGAACCTTGAACCTCTCCTTGGAAAAGGATTGTGCTTTGTTACAGTGAAGCTGAGGGGCTTCTTACATCCCACTTTTCAGCCAACTCCTGAACATTTTTCCTGTCGGCCCCCTCCCCTGTACTCCTATCACTACCACTCTGGTATAGCCTCTCTCCTTTTCACCATGAAGATTACAATAGTCACTTGTTGGGAAAATGAGAGAGAAATAAATAGAAATAAATAAATAGTGGGGAAAAAAGACTACAATAGCCTTCTGGATGGTTTTTCTCTCTCCAACCTCAACTTCAGTCAGCTTCACAATCCACCTCCACTTATTTTCTGAAGCACTTTCTGATACCCAGGTCAGATCTTGTTTCTCCCCACGTGTCACCTTCACTAGTTTCCCACTGCCTTCAGTAAAAGGCCAGGCTCTGTAACCCCCTTGGCATATGCCCCACCTGCTCTCCAGACTCAGCCTAACTCCCCTCCCCTTCACACTTTCCAGTTCCCTGAAGATCCCATTGCTGGCTGTATTATTGGCAATGCTGTTTTTCTTACCTGGAATACCCTTCTCCCCATTCTCTGCCCATCTGATAAACTGATATATCTTTCAAAACACTGCTTAGGTTTCCCCTTCTCCATGAAGCTTTCCTTGCCTGGGCTTATTCCCGCCTTCCTCTGTAGCACTTCTATACCTTGCTACTTTCAATACAGTATTACTTGTATCACAAGTATTGTATCATTGAACATTTGTCTTTAGGTAAGTATGATTGGGAAATTGAGTATCAGAAATGGGCAAGGGCTTATCCAGGTGTTCATAGTGGAATGTGGACTCAAATCCAAAACATCCTCATTCCTTGGCAAGTGTCCTATCTACTGCACCCTCAAAGAATTAATCAGATTTCACACACACACATACACACACACACACACACACACACACACACACAGAGAGAGAGAGAGAGAGAGAGAGAGAGCATGAGAGCATTATTTGTTTATGGGCTGAAATAGTACCATTGAACATTTGTCCTTAGGTAAGCCTTTCCATAATTCTCTGATGTTCATGAGGCGTTCCAGGGAGAAGACTGGACAAGGTGACCTCCAAGATCCTCTGAGCTCTGATATTTTATGAAACACAGAAAATTTGACCAGGCACGGTGGCTCACACCTGTAACCCCAGCACTTTGGGAGGCCGAGGTGGATGGATCACCGAGGTCAGGAGTTCGAGACAAACCTGGCCCACAGGGTGAAAACCCATCTCTACTAAAAATACAAAAAAATTAGCCAGGCCTCGTGGTGGGCACCAGCTACTCAGGAGGCTGAGGCAGGAGAATCACTTGTACCCAGGAGGCAGAGGTTGCAGTGAGCTGAGATCATGCCATTGCACTCCAGCCTGGGCAACAGAGTGAGACTCGGTCCCAACTACCAAAAAAAAAAAAAAAAAGAAAGAAACAGAAAAATGTCATGATCACAATTAATTTAATGATCCCCTTATCCTTCAGCGTTCACCTATTTGTGTTTACAGGATGAAGGGGAAGGAACAAACATTTAGTGCATGCCAACTATATACTAGGGACAATGCTTTACTCACCTAATTTAACGCTCTCAGCAATTTTGCAAGATCCGTATTGTTCTCATTTAATAGAGAAAGAAATTGAAATGCACACTTAGTAAACTACCTGCCCAGTGTCATACAGCTAGGAAGTAGCGAGTGGGGATTTCAGCTGTGGCTCTAAACGGGCTCCAAACCGGGAAAGTCAGCCTGACCGCTGGTACAGGTGACAGGCGAGCTCCTAGAGTCTGGTCTGTAGTCGCTGCCCGGCACCGAAACGCTTACCCCCCATCTTCGAACTCCTCGAGCAGGTAGACCCGGCGCTGGGTGTGCTACCCCAGGGTACAGGTCACCAGCAGCAGTGGCAGCAGCCGCAGACCCTTCATCCCGCCGAGCCTCGAGTTCCAGCCTCGGAGCGCTGCTACCCTGGCCAGGAGCTCCGCCCCACTGCCGCCATCTCTACTTTGACCCTGGGGCGGGGGCTGAGATCACCTGCATCCCCGCACCTGGCTGCCTTCCATTCGAGGCCTGGGGGTAGTGAGAATAATGAGGACCACAGCCAGTCTGGCATGGTGGCCCATGCCTGTAATCCTAGCTACTTGGGAGGCTGAGGCAGGAGAATTGCTTGAACTCAGGAGATGGAGGTTGCAGTGACCCCAGATCACGCCACTACACTCCAGCCTGGGCAACAAGAGTGAAACTCTGTCTCAAAAAAATTAAAATAAAAAGAAGAATCCAACATCTATTTATCAAGGTTCTCCTATGTGCCAGGCACTGGGATAGGTACTGAAGATACAGTGGAGAACAAGGCTGACAAGTCTTCTGCTCCCCAGGAGCTCCCTTTCCAGTGGGGGACACAGTGTCATAAAGGAAGCAATAAATATTAGATAGTAACATGCACACTGAAAAAAGTAAGACAAGGCAATGTTAGAGAGTCAGAGAGAGATGGAGAAAGCTTTCAGGCTGGGAAAGGAAAAGGGGTCAGGGAAGTCCTCCTTGGGGTGACACTTTGGTTGCCATGTATTCATCTGGGACAAGTGTTCCAAGCAGAGGCATTAAGTGCAAAGGCTCTGAGAAGGAGGATGAGTTTGTCTCATTTGAGCATCAGAAAGCAAGCCAATGTGACTTAAGCACAGCGAGGAAGAAGAACAATATCAGGAGGTAAGATTGGAGAAAGGATTGAGTCAAGACTTCTCATGGCGTAAGCCATGGGAGGGATTTATAACTGGTGTAGTGGGAAGCCTTTTAAGGGAGTGACATCATCAGAATTATATTTTTAAAAGATCACTTTGGCTGCTGTGTGCTAAGTTGCGATGTCAATGTATAATCAATCGGATGTCAAGTACACAATTAAAATACATCAATCTGTATCATTCAGAGTCCTATGGAATATATATCATATATCTTATCTATATTACAGCTGTATATATAATATATATTATATATATTCTATTCCTATGGAATCCCTATGGAATATAACATATATACACACACACATAATCCCACAGAAGAGGTCTTGACTACAAATATAAATTTGGAGGTATATAAGTGGTGGGCTTTTTTTTTTGAAAGAAAGAGAGAGAAAAGAAAAAAGAAAGAGTGAAAGAAAGAAAAAAAAAGAATGTAAGAGAGAAAGAAAGAGGAAGAGAAAGAGGGAGAGAGAAAGGGATTCTTGTTCTATTGCCCAGGCTAGAATGCAGTCTAAAAATGGGTATTAAAAACCTCTTTTATGCCAATAATTGTGCT
>CAUYLG010046145.1:0-132513 GCA_963573385.1 Cacajao melanocephalus
GGCTCCTCCGCCGGGAATCTCCTAGTCTGTGGGCAACAAAAATTCGTCTGAAAGTGCGGCGTCCACTCGCTCTCTGCGCTTTCACTGGGAGCTACAATCCTGAGCTGTTGTTAATCGGCCATCTTGGATCTCTCTCCAAAAAATATGTTAATGTTAGCAGAAATTGAGTCACTCTGCTTGTAGAGAAACAATTTTGAATATGCAAATGTAATGAGTATATAACAAATTACTGTAAAGCTCAAATGTGATAATATATGTGAAACTGTCTGTTATATGGTTGTGCCTGGCAGGCAGCGTGGTTATGGAGGATGACACCAGGTCCATGTACCTATAATCCACAGAGACATTTAATAGCTTTGCAAGCCAACCAGTTTCAATGACCTACCCAGGAAATCCTGGCAAATGTTGCTAACAACAACTTGACTAATAGAATTGCTTGAGCTGAGTTGTAAAGCATTCTTGATGTACCTGTCTACCTGCTTTGGCACATGTGCTCATAAGCCAAGTAGTGGTCACTAAGTGGAAGGGAGGAGGAGAAGCAGAGCCCATGAAGAAAATATCAACTGGTGCATTAGCACCTGGACAATTAATATCTGACTATACTGGCAAAGTGATTGGACACTTTATAGTGAACGATACTTTGACTTCACGTACCTAGCACTTAATTACTGGAAGTACCTAACTACCTATTTAAGAATGCAAATGAGTTACTATTAGGAAGAACTTTTAGGTCACTGGAGACTACTGGAAGATAAAATTATGAGTTGTTGGTTAAAATGAAATGGTATATACACAAACGTATGGGAGGAAAAAATACTGTAGTCCCTCATCTGGGGTTTTGCTTTCCGTAGTTTCTATTACACCTGGTTAACCACAGTCCAAAAATATTAAATGGAAAATTCCAGAAAGAAACAATTTCTAATTCTTAAGTTGTACACTGCTTTCAGCAGCATGACAAAATCTCATGCTGTCCCACTCCAACCCATCCGGGACGTGAATCCTCTCTTTGTCCAGTGTATCCACACTGTATATGCTACTGACCCACTGCTAAGACCTACAGTAGGAACAAATCTTCTATTTGTAAAATTGTGAAGAAAGAAAAAGAAATTTGTGCTGTTGAACCTCAAACTGCAAAAGTTATGGCTACACAGCATGATAAATGCTTAGTAAATATGTAAAAGGCATTACATTTGAGTGTGGAAGACATAAACAGAAACGTGTTTTGGTCAGCAGCAATTGGGTTGTGTGCTATCCATGGTTTCTGGCATCCAGTGGGGCTTTTGGAATGTATTCCCCTTGGATAAGAGGGGACTAGTTTAAAATGATGATTTGGGCCAGGTGTGGTGGCTCATGCCTGAAATCCTAGTACTTGGGAGGCTGAGGCAGGCAGTCGCTTGAGCTCAGGAGTTTGAAAGTAGCCTGGGCAACATGGTGAAACCTCGTCTCTACAAAAAACACAAAATTAGCTGGGTGGGGTGGCACGTGCCTGTGGTCCCAGCTACTCGGGAAGCTGAGGTGGGAGGATTGCTCGAGTCTGGGAGGCTGAGGCTGCAGTGAGCCGTGATCTTACCACTGTACTCCAGCCAGGGTGACAGAGTAAGACCCCATCTCAAAAATAAAACAAAAATGCAGATGCCCAGAGTTTAGTGTGGTAGATACGAACAAGATATCAGAAAAATATAGCTGAGTTGCAGACCACATCCACACCATCTGAACCTCCAAGAGAACTCAAATTACAGCACTTTACCATTTAATCAGTCTTCAACAACACTGCATATCTGGGGTATCTTTCTCATTATTAACCCAATTCCTACAGTGAATGTGAGCTTTATCTCAGCTACACTGATATGACCTGGAACTCCATCTTTAGCCGTAACAAACGCGAATCAGAAAAGTTGACCAGTGTTTGTTAGTGCTGATATTATTTTATTTTAGTCTATATGAACACTTACCTCTTTGACGCTGTGTGTTACTGCCCATATTAGAAAAACTCTTGACATCACCTGGAAAGAAGTCAGGACAACAGAAGATGGAACAATTCCTGAAAGAAATTTTAGGATGGATAAATAAATGTACTGTACTAAGTTTCAATATATAATACATTTTCTAAAACATTCCAATTTAAATGTTTAGAGCCAAAACCATCTTGAGCAACTGAAAGGTGTCTATATTGCTATACAGACTAAATTTTCAATGTAGTCAGTATTAAAAAAAAGTTTTCTCCCTAAAATCAATAATATTATTAATGGTATTTCCAAACAATGGGATCCAGGTACCTTTCTTAAGCCTCTCAAAACCACTGACCAAGTGCAGTATTTTTTACACTTACTTATAGATGGAGAAAGCAAAACCACTGTCTACCCTTTAAAATAAGACTTTAAAAGAACATTTTAAAACATAGGTTTCAAAACAAATAGGCAACAAAGGATGAGAAATCAATCCTATTTGTGTCTAATAAGTGCTGGAAGCTCATGGACATCAGAGGTGATGCACTATTTAATAGTTAAGTTAGGTATCTTTTATTATCTACTTGAATATTTTGCCAACAAGCACAACAAAATAAAAGATGATCTTTAAAACCTTTTTTTAATCACCTTGTTCATTACAAGCCCTGGCACAATTATCCTCCTAATGTCCACGAGTTATAACACTGGAATCATCTTTAATTATTTTTGAGACAAAGTCTCATTCTGTCACCCAGGCTGGAGTGCAGTGGCATGATCTTGGCTCACTGCAATCTCCGCCTCCCAGGTTCAAGCGATTCTCGTGCCTCAGCCTCCCGAGTAGCTGGGACTACAGGCGCATGCCACCATGGCTGGCTAATTTTTTGTATTTTTAGTAGAGATGGGGTTTTACCATGTTGGCCAGGCTGGTCTTGAATTCCTGACCTCAGGGGATCTGCCTGCCTCGGCCTTCCAAAGTGTTGGGATTATAGGCGTGAGCCACCGTGCCCAGCCGGTATGAATGTTTTTAAGGCTCTTGAAATGTATTGACAAATTGCTTTCCAAAAAGTTTATTATCAACGATTTATACTCCCACCAGCGATATACAAAAGTGCCTCTCTTAGCACACCCTTGGCAGTAAATTTAAATTTTAATAAGTAGTGAACAAAAAGCTGATCAATACTTTCAATGACGCAGATATCAAGATGTTTCTGGCCTTGCCTGCAAGTGCTCCTACGGTCTCTAGCCCGTGAACTCGCCTACTTAGGCACCTTAATTTCCCCTAAATGATGTCATTCAGACCAACTCTCACTTAGTTTCTCTGTAGCATAAGCTATTACTTCAACCAGTCACCCAGCAAACAGCAGTTCAGGCCCTTGCCTGACAGCACAATCTCAAAATGTGTGCTCTACTGGACCAGTCTAAAAGCCAGGAGCTCTGTCTATTCTTGAATTTAAGCTAAACAACAGAAGGCCAAATAGATGGGCCATTATTATCCTAACTCTGAACAGAACTAGCATCTCTAAGTTGGGCTTATCATTATTATCGGGTGGAATTCATAGGAAACTGTCAAAAAAGTATTAATATTACCTTATCTGCCACAGGAATAGTATACAGTATAATGTCCACCCTATCACTCAAAGCCTCTCATACAAAACCTCAGGTGGGAAATTTGTTTTAGAGCTCAATGTTAAGAAATGTTTGCTCCTTTCCAATAATAAGAATTATATAACTCAGTCACCCTCTTCAACTTGGTAACCAGAAAACTAAAAGCCAGATCTGAAGCATACTATAGTGTGATATTTTGTGTATGAGCTACCACAAATCCTTGTAGAATGTGGAGTATGGATAGACAAGACAGACTAGATTCTCTCTCTCCTTTTTTTGGTTAGACAGGGTTTCACTCTGTTGCCCAGACTGGAGTACAGTGGCACAATCACGGCTCACTGCAGCCTCACCTCCTCAGCTCCAGCGATTCTCCGGCCCTCAGACTCCCAAGTAGCTGGGACAACAGGCAAGTGCTACCGTGCCCATCTAATCTTTGTCTTTTTAGTAGAGACAGGGTTTCATCCATGATGCCCAGGCTGGTCTTGAACTCCTGAGCTCAACTGATCCGCCTGCCTCAGCATTCCAAATTACTGGAATCACAGGTGTATGCCTGGCAGATAGGTCCTCTTTCTTTCTGGCACTTCTTGCAGTCAATCCCACTGTTTTTGCATTTATATGCCATTACTTCTTATTTGAACCACAATGGCATACCATGTTAAAATCCAAACTACAGATTTTTTTTGTCATTGGCTACTTAAATTGGTTGTTTACAGATGACAGAGAGATTCTGCAATCTTACTAGTAAACGCTCGCTAGATTAAACTTTATTCAAAAAAGATGTACCGGATATCTACTATTTGTTAATATTTGTGGAGTGCCTACTCTGTGCCAGGTACTGCTCTCCACACTGGGGATGCAAAGGGAAGACAGTGTCCCTGGTGAGCTCACACTCCCTATGTCTGATATGCTTTGGCATAGCTCTTAAAAATAAGATTTTTCCTGAAGGTGATGAGGGGTGACCAAACACTTGTGAACAGGAGGATGGCATGATTACAACTTGGTTTCAAAAAGATATCTCTGTCAGCAGGTCAAATCTTTAGCAAAGCAAGGTTATAACTTGAGAAATAATTATGGGAATTTATGCTGAAAGGGCAATGAACTTTTGAAGCAAAAACAATGGCAGATAAAAGAAACATAGTTGTGTGTATGTGTGTGTTAAGCAAAAGCTGTATTAAAGTGGAACTGGCAATTGGTTGCTTGCTTCCCCAGAATGAGGGTGCTCTGAGGACTCCCTAAACCACTGAGCCCTGTGAAGCTGGAAGCACTAGAAATCCTCCCTGCCTGGTTCAACCTTCAGATGGGGCAGGTTAGTGAAGTTGGGAGACTGGCTATACCTGACAAAGACAAGGTTGACAGTTGAGTACAGTCATGCATCACATAATGGCATTTTGGACAATGACAGACTGCATATATGATAATGGTCCCATAAGATTATAAAAGAGCTGAAAAATTCCTGTTGCCTAGTAATGTCCATTGTTAACAATATAACGCAACTCATTACTCACGTTTCTGATGGTGCTGGTATAAACAAATCTATTGTGCTTCTAGTCATATAAAAATATAACACATTATATAAAAATACAGCACAGTACATTATATACGGTACATAATACTTGATAATGAGTATGTAACTGGTTTATGTATTTACTATACTATAATTTCTATTGTTAATTTACAGTGTAATCCTACTTATTAAAAAAAAAAAGTTAAGTGTAAAACAGATTCAGGCAGGTCCTTCAGGAGGTATTCTAGAAGAAAGCATTGTTGGAGGAGATGACAGCTCCATATGTGTTATTGCCCCTGAAGACCTTCCAGTGGGACAAGATGTGGAGGTGGAGGACAGTGATAGTGATGATCTGACCCTCTGTAGTTGTAGCCGTGTGTATGTGTGTGTGTCTTACTTTTTAACAAAAAAGTTTTAAAGAGCAAAAACAAAGAAATTAAAATTAGGAAAAAGCTCACAGAATAAGGATGTAAAGTATTTCTGCACAGCTATACAATGTGTTTGTGTTTTAAGCTAAGAGTTTTACAAAAAGCAAAAAAGTTAAAAAAAATTAAGCTTATAAAGTAAGAATGTTACAATAATCTAGGGTTAAATTATTATTGCAGGAAGAAAAATATTTTTTTAAATTTAGTATCCTATGTGTACAGGGTTCAGAAAGTCTACAGTAGCGCACAGCAATGTCCTAGGCCCTCACATTCCCTTACCACTTAATGACTCATCCAAAGCAACTTCCAGTCCTGCAAGCTCCATTCATGGTAAGTGTCATTTTAAATATTGTAGACCATACTTTTACTGTGCCCTATCTATGTTTAGATACACATATACCATTCTGCTACAACTGCTTTACAGTCCAGTAACCTGCTGTAGAGGTTTATAGCCTAGATGCAATAAGCTAGACCATATAGCCTAGGTGTAGCAGGCTAACATGGTAACAAGTGAAATCAGATCACAGAATCTCCCTAACCAAATACAAAATATACTGAATCAAAAGTAATAACATTAAATCACAACAACAACAACAACGAAAACTGCCACCAGCAACCAAAAACGAATAGGTATAACTTAATGCCATGTATTTTAAAACATGCTAGTCAGGAAAAGAGAGAGATTATGACGCAGTCTCTTCCCCCAAAATTAATATTGGTGAATCAACAAAATCCTGAATGTTCATTAATGAGTCAGATTTGGAGGGAAACACAAATTTCTGGCTAGAGTGTGACAGAAATGGAGGCTGAACAGCAAAGGTGAAGTGGGGGAAGTGACTAGCGAGGAGCCATCTCACCCATGCTGAGCCTTCCAGGCCCCACACTGAGTTGGAGGCTGATACAAAATTCCCTATGGGAACCAGGGACACTTCCTGCAGAGTTGAGGAATCCTACAACAGGGCAATTAAATCTCAGAACAGAAAGCAGTGTCCACATAATTAATACATAGCTCATTCATGTTGCTTAAGAGTCAAGAAATATAAAAAGATACACAGAGAAAATTCTCTCTCCTAATCCCGTCACTACCCAGGTCCCTTTTCCACAAGTAACCAATTATTAATTCCTTGTCGAGCATTCAGAGATAAAGTATATAAAGCACATATGTAGATGAATGTATAAAGACATACTTATATGCATTATTTTTTCAATTTTTATATAAAGGAAGCATTTTATACACATTCTCTTATACCCTGCTTTTCTTCCCTTAAAATCTATCCTGAAGGTCTTCCTATATCAATACGTAAATTTTAATTACTGAGGCTTTATAATGTTTTCACAATTATATACTCTCCTAACCTCTACCCATGTCCTCAGGGTGTAGAAAAATGTGTAAAACAGAAAAACTCAAATCCTTAAACCATAGCTCAGAGGGGAAAACAACTGAATCTTTAATACTGTTGAAATGCAGGCAAGGAGAATGTGGTAATACCTCTATCAGAGCAAATAAAATTGCTAGACAGAACTGCTCACACGTCAGCAAGATGAAGAGACACAGCAACAACACAAACATAATACAAGAAAACAAGGAAACAAAAGGAAACCACCCACTGCATCTGGGGGAAAGGCAAAGATTAAGGCAACTGAAAGACAGTATGGAAGACAAAGACAACCCAGCATAAGGTAACTGTCATCCCCAATGTCGAGGATGAAACATGGAACAGAAACCTGAACTGAAAAAACTAAATCTGCACTGAAAGAATACACTGTGTTCCACACAACAACTGATAGTGAATGACTAAAACAGGAATTTCTTGGTTACAAAAATAATACTTCAGAGATCCAGACCAAAAAAATTACCTACAAAGTGGTAGGAAAATCACCCTGAGTTTAGACTTCTTCACAGCAACATCCAAAGTCAGAAGGCAATGAAGCAACACTACAAAGGTCTGAGACAAAGAGAGTACATTCAAGGATATCACACCCACCCAAGAAGTCGTTCCAGTATTATAATAAGGCAAAAGGCAGACATCACCAAATGCAAAAGAACTTCACATATAATGCTTATGTGACCTTGAGAAACACAAGCTGTCAGACACTCAGCCAAACGAAATAAATCAAAATGAACTCAGGAATGAAGAAGTCAGAATAAAAATGCCCATGGTGGGCACTAAATCTATTCAAATATAATACTAAGACTAAATAGTAATTATGGTCATAGACTATATTATAAATACTATGAACAATAATAAATTAATAACAACTTAAAAATGGGAGTCAGGGAAGAGATACTAATTTCCTTAATAGAATTAAAAGGTATTGCCTAAATAGCCTTAACAGAGTTAAGAAATGTTACATAAAATGAAAATATACCTAAGCATAATTTGAATCCAGAATTTTCATAACTTTTTTCTTAGAAAGATTCTTTTAGTAAATAGTATTGCCAGGCATGGCAATCCCAGCACTTTGGGAAGCTGAGGTGAGACAATCATTTGAGGCCAGGCATTTGAGACCAGCCTGGACAACACAGTGAGACTACACATCTACAGAAAAAAATTTTAAAAAATAGCTGGGCATGGCAGCATATGTCCATAATCCCTGCTATAAGGTTGAGGTGGGAGGAACGCTTGAACACAGGAATTTGAGGCTGCATTGAGCTATGATGATACCAACTGCACTCCAGCTTGGATGCAGAGTGAGACCCCATCTCAAAATACCACCACCACCACACAGACACACCACAGACACACAGACACAGACACACACATGGTTTAAAAAAAAGTCATAATTTATTTTTGATGAACAATGTTTTTAATGAAAAATGTCTTTTTTCATAATATAAGCTATCTTGATTGTCTGCCTAATTTTTCTTTCTCATATTAATAAATACGTGAAGACAATGTTCTCTGGAATGACATTTACCTAATAGTAACGAAGATTAGCTCTACTGATAGAATTCAGAATAATTTTAAACTCTACTCTTTGTACTTTTCCACATTGCCTAAACTTTTAAAGAACACAAATTAAATTTTCAAAATTAAAAAAATCATCATTCTTAACAACAAATTAAACTTCTGGCACTAGCAAAAGATAATTCTAAAAGTGAACCACTTCTAATCTTAAACAGGAATTTTCTTAAATACTTTCTCTTAGAGTACAAGTTAATCTCAGGGTAACAGAAACTATTTCTGACCAAAATGGAGAAGGATGGGATATAAAACAGGTGCTGGAGCAGATTCAAACACCATGGGACTCAGGGAAGAGGATGGCTGGCGTTTTCAAAGGACTGACAGAGGCCAATTCTCTTTTTTTTCCCCCCAGAACATAGAAAACTGGCCATGTCTCTTGGGGTTACATCTCCTGACCACTCCCAGAAAGCAATTTCAACACATTTCACATAACCACACAGGTTATTGGGTTCCGACAAAAGAAATTTGTCTTAGACGGAAGTCAATAGCAAAACTATGGTATTTATGATAAACTCTGTGGATTTATTTGAGGTTGGCATTTCTGAAATATGAACTAAACTTCAAAAGGGCATTATATTTTCTTTGGGCTAAAAGGATAGTGTTAATAAATATATTCATGCTTAATTCTAATGAATCTGAAATGAATTTTAAAGAAGAAACATAAGAAATCAAGTGTATTGATACTTCATGTGTCATTACTGGTAAGAAGTATGGGGCTAAATTGAAATCTTTTCCATTTAAGTGACCAAATTAAGTATAGAGGTGCTTCTCAAACTAGGGCATGTACACTCAATGTACTTAATTTTAGTGGGGTCCAATCCAGTGACATCCTACTAGCGGTCAACTTACGCAAACTCAGCCGTAGTACGAACTCAACCAAAAGAAAACAGAACAGAAAAATAACTTAGTGTGGGCAACTGCACCCAGCATTTTACAATGTGAACATGTGCACTACAATGAGCAGTGGTCTTAGGTCCCCTGGCCTCTCAGCATGATGACTGTGATGTTAGTGTTCTTCATACTATCTTTGGATAATGCAATTTTAATACAACATAGCTCCTAAATGAGGGTCAATTATATTATATGGCATTCAAATGAAGGAAGAATGGACACTTTCAACTGGAGAATAAAGCAGCTGCGCTAGACTTACTAGGAGTTGATACTAACTTGCAGTGTGATGTATAAGCAATTTGAGGTATTTTTTCATAGGAATTTTATCCCTACATAAGCAATTCTACTTTAGAAGATATAGCCACTGGATATATACAGTATATCTTCATGGAATATTGATTTTCCCTGAAAATTCTGGGGGAAAACCATTTTTACATTAATAGATAAAAGGGGACCCAAAGGTGTTTCATTTACGGCAGGCTACTTTGCCTTTACTCTCAAAACCTTGTGGGGTAAAATTATATTCTCTATTACTATTTAGAAAACTTGGGAAGAAAAGCTGAAAGAACACTATAATACATAACAAAAAACATATTTGGGGCCGGGTGCAGTGGCTCACACTTGTAATCCCAGCACCTTGGGAGGCTGAAGTGGGCGGATCACTTGAGGTCAGGAGTTTGAGATCATTGCCCTTTGACACACTCTGATTCTTGCTGTTTGGGGTGTGTGTGTGTGTGTGTGTGTGTGTGTGTATTAGTGCCTACCTGAGTTGGGAATATGACATAATGAAAACATTCATTGCCCTCTGACATACTCTGATTCTCGCTGTTTGTGTGTGTGTGTGTCTGTGTGTGTGTCAGTATTAGTGCCTACCTGAGTTGGGAATATGACATTCCAGGTTCTGAAGCAACAGGAAACACTAGCCCTCATTCTGTTTTAAATTATAGACCAATGTAAAACTTATTTAAACTGGATTATCCTCCCTCAAAATTGAAACAGTTTTTCTTTCAGAGTTAATGAAGTATTGGTAGCTGAAGCCAATTTGACAGTCAATGAATGAGAGGTATTGCTGTCTGATTTCAAACTAAACCCTGAACCTTTTAAAAATAAAACAAAATAAAATAAAATAAAATAAAACACATTTTACATGGAAAAAGAAACCCTACACACTTTCACTGGTCTTCTTTAGAGGGTTCTGGGAAACCAACACATTATCCTGAAAACTGGTAAATCACGGGGAAGAATCAAAGTAGAAAAAAAAAAAGAATACTGTTATATCACAAGAAATGAAGAAAAACTGTCACCTCTAGGGAAGGGCACTGGATGGCTGGGGGACTGGGATGGGAGAGAGACTCACTTTCCACTGCATACCCTTTTATAGCTTTTGCATTCTATACCATGTGAATGTATTACTTATTGAAAAAATAGACTCATTTAAGTGTCACTATAGAGGATCATGTAACAAAATGGAGAAATGATTACATTAAAGGAAAAAAAACCAGTAAGAATCCAAATGATAGCCACTTGAATTATAACAGTGCAGACAGCGCATACGAATACAGAACAGGTTTAAAAGGAAACACAGAAAAATAAAAACTGTTGACTAGAATTGCAGAATATAAGGGCATTTTTTTCTTTTTATTAAAATGAATTCCACTGCTATATTTATAATGTTATTTGTCTAATAAATAATGTTAAAGTGGCATTTAAATGGAAAAATACAGTCTTTTTTCCCTTTCTGTCATCCATACTTTTAGAAAAGCCTGGCTTTTTGAATCTTGAGCCCATAATCAAGGCACGAAGAACTGTTTGGGGGTAACAACTCTGAGTGCAGGCAACAGATAAAAGAGCCTTTTGAGGGCTGTCCACACAGATGTTAAAAGTACAAATAACTTTGCCCAGCTCTCCTTTTCCATCCCTGTACTAATACGGGGTTGGTGGCGGTGGTGGCGTTCCCCGAGTAGGAGGCCCACAGAACATGGAAAGAGCCTGTCAACAGCACATAAAAGACACACACTGAAAACACTGCTTGCAGGAGGAGTGAAGCTTGTCAAAGTACTGCAGAGGCTGGGAAAGTGAAGAGAAGAGAAAGAGCAATTATAGCCCGCACCTAACAATTCCTCAGCTAAATTTAACTGGAGAGGTGGAATATATCTGCCGCTTGAAAACGATAAGCAAATGAATGTTCAGGTACAAAAAGACCCAACCCACACGGAACATTAAATGGTCATTGTAAAAAAAGATATTTTTTCATATCAATCATCTGCTATTATTCTGATATTTCCATTGTCATGCCCCAAAATAAATAAATGGCCTCAAGAAGGAATAAGGAAATCCTAGGATCAGAGCAAAAGCTTTTATCTCTTGTTAGAAGATAAATCAAAATCAGTAAGAATTTATCAATGTCAAGCTTTTTCAGAAATGCTACTTTAAAAATTTCTAGCTATAAATAATGAAAATCAAATGTTAACTTTATTTATTTTTTGAAGGTTTAAATGGATTTTTCCAAAGTTTTCCAAATTTTTACGTCAAGAGATATCTCAGCTAATATACTTACTCATACTGAACTGTGTTCACAAATAATTCCAAAATATAATTTCTAAATTTCAAATGCAAGTATTTTTTTAACGCACAGAAATGTATTTCATGATGGTCAGAGGCAGGAGGAATGTTTGAGCTCAGGGGTTCAAGATCAGACTGGGCAACATGGCAAAACACCGTCTCTACAAAAAAATACAAAACCTAGCAGCATGTGGTGGTGCATGCTTTGATCCCAGCTACTTGAGGTGGGAGGATTGCTTGAGCCCAGGAGGTCAAAGCTGCAGTGAGTGAAGACCCTGCCTCAAAAAAAAAAAAAAAAAAAAAGTAACAATATAATTATTTCTGGGTAACGGCATCAAGGGTGTTTTTTACCCTCTTTTCTTTAGTCCTTTGGTAGTAGTTGATTTTATTTTCTAACAATGTGCATATGTTACTTTATATTAGAAATAAAATCTTTTGGCCGGGTGCAGTGGCTCACTCCTATAATCCCAGCATTTTGGGAGGCTGAGGCAGGTGGATCACTTGAGGTCAGGAGTTCAAGACCGGCTTGGCCAACATGGTGAAACCCCGTCTCCACTAAAAATATAAAAATTAGCCAGGCATGGTGGCATGTGCCTGTAATCCCAGTTACTTGAGAGGCTGAGGGGGAAGAATTGCTTGAACCCAGGAGGCAGAGGTTGCAGTAAGCTGAGATCACACCACTGCATTCCAGCATGGGTGACAGAGCAAGACTCTGTCTTAAAAAAAAAAAAAAAAGAAAGAAAAGAAAGAAGGTCTTTTTCCTTCTAAAAAAGACCACAACTTGATTTAATAGCCACCATACTGCCAATTCTGTCAAAAATAAAAATGGATACAATTTCCATTGAAACAACATACAATAATCATTTTCATATACAACTAATTTATAATAATTTTAGCAAAAAAAAATATATATAACAAATTTCTTTTTGTTATATATATATATAACAAATCTTTTTGTTATATATATATATAACAAATCTTTTTGTTATATATATATATATAAAATATAATTTCTTTTTGTTATACATATATAACAAAAAGAAAATTTTTTTTTTTAAGACAGTCTCCCTCTGTTGCCCAGGCTGTGGCACAATCTTAGCTCACTGCAAACTCCACCTCTACTTTCAAGTGATTCTCCTGCCTCAGTCTCCAGAGTAACTGGGATTACAGGCATGCACCACCATGCCCGGCTAATTTTTGTATTTTAGTAGAGATGGGGTGTCACTATGTTGCCTAGTCTGGTCTCGAACTCTGAACCTCAAGCAATCTGCATGCCTTGGCCTCCCAAAGTGCTGGGATTACAGGCATAAACCACCATGCCTGGCTCAAATATAATTTAAAAAATCTAAATGGAAACAGCTTTTGGAAGAGTTTACTTATTCAAGTACCCCTTATTATTAACGAGGACTTTAATGGGAGGAAAACAAAATCACGTACAAGATCATTACTGAGCTTGATGGCCATGTATATTACCTCTGGGTAAACTACTCTGTTTTTGCTTCTGGATTCCAACACGGAAGATATAGAGCCGACTCATTACTTACATTGAGTACCGTACTATCACTATGTGCTATTGCCAACTGGATGGACTCATGGATTGCTCTATTGGCTCAGAACTTGAGCAACCATCCAAACCCTTTTGGCAGACAATATTAGCTGCTTACCCACTATATAGTGTCCCTTTCTGCCTCACTAACAGAATACTGATTACCCTGCTAAAACACTAGCTTTCTTGGGATCCCTTGCAACTTGGGGAAACCACCTAGCACAGTTCTGACCAAGGAAGCGTAAACCAAGTTCCTGGAAAGCCTTGCACTTTCTGCCTAGAATGTAAATATGACACAATATTAACTCACCATAGACGTCTTATAACTATGGGGCTACAAGTACAAAGACAGAAGTCACACACTAAGGATAGTAGAGCAGAAAGACAGACTTCTTGTTATACAGGAAAAATAAATCCCTATTTCATTAAAGCCACAGTAGTCAGAATTCTGGTGTGCATAACCAAATGTAATCCCACTTATATCTGAAGAGAATATGGATAGACTTAAAAGTGAAACTACCAGAGTGCAGAACTAGGAAACACTTTTAAAAGAAACCATTTCAATGATACTTTCCAGTCATGGAAACTAATGGCATCAATAAGAAAAAACATGGTGGAAATTTGGTGTAAAAATTTTTTCTGGTAAACAATCTTCTGAATCATCTACAAAACCAAGTTCATATCTAAAAAAATCGCTAGTCTATTATGTCCAAAAATTTAAAAAATCTGCTTTCTCTTACAATTTCAAGATGTGGAATTCATGACTATCTTTTAAAAACATCTTTCTGGAGCCAAGAATGTGGCATCTCAATGCCAGGTCAAGATCTACCAGATATAAGTGCAGTATTTAATGAACGTACTTAACTATTATAAACAGTTGATTGCCCTTTAATAAATCATTTTCCTTTAAAATTGTTGGAATTGTTATTACCACCTTCCTCCAAACAGATTATTTTAAGGAAACATTTCCCATCCATAAGCATTATACCCTAATCAACTAAGCAAATCGGCCCCAGATCTAAGATGTAAATGTTATATGAATAAACTCTAATGAGCTAGGATATAAGTATTTCCCTTGATTCTTCACAGTAGATAAAGTACTCTGAAAAATTACTTTGCTTTGAATTCCAAGGAAGTTTCATAAATATTTATGGACTGAAAGTGTGACTGAACCTGAAGAACATTGAACACAGCTCACATGTCCCAGAGCAGGTTCCTGTTAAGTTTAGGAGAAAGCCCTTTCCAAGTGAGAGGTCTGGAGTAGAAAGGGATACTCCTTACCATGTATCAACAAGAAGCTAAGAGCCCTCACATGCTATACTACTACAGGTGGAGTCTGGACTGAGAGTCGTCAGCCCACTTGGATCCCACCATGTATGACCTACCAAGATGACCAGAGCCTGTAGGAGGTGGTATATGTTAGACCAAGCATTACGTTAGATTATATAGAAATAAAGGGAGAAACAAACTGGGCTATACTGCTGTTCAAACGACAATAAAAATACTAAAAGCTAACATCTATTAAGAAAGAGCATTCTATTCATCAGGCCCAGATCTACATCCTTTACTTATATTAATTAATTTAGTTCTCAAACACCTCTATGAAGTAGGTGCTATTTTCCTCAATGCACACATGAGGGAAATGAGGTCCAGAGAAGGCAACTCACACTTACTAAATCACACAGTAAGCAAGTGGAAGAACCAGAATCAAAGCCAGGCAGTCTGACTTCAGAATCATGCTCTTAACTACTAAGCTATAACAACTTCAACCTAGGAAGAAAAAAGTCAGGAAAAACAAGCCTGTGGTGGGTGGTGCTGACCATACGTCCACGAATTCTTTGATGCTCCTCCCTTCACAAGGCAGAGCCTAATTCTCCTCCGCTAGAGTGAGGTGTGGGCTTAGTAACTTGCTTCTAACAAATAGAAAACAAGCAGAAGTAATGGTATGCAACTTAGAGACTGGATCATAAAAGGCCCTGCAGCTTCCTCCTTGCTGCCTCTTGGAGCAGCTGCTATTGTCACAAGAGACATTCTAGCATGTGGTGAGGGGCAGGGACCCCCTGTCAACAGCCATTCCCCAGGTCTAGTCCAGTCTGCAGAAGACTACAGCCCCTAGCCAACACTTTGACCACAACTGCATGAGACCCTGAGCCAGAACTACTCAACTAAGCTTCTCCCACAGAAACTAAGAGATTGTAAACATTTTGTTTTAAGCAACTAAGTTGTAAGATAATTTTTAATGTACCAATAGAAAACTATTACTACTACTATCCAAGAATAGATTACTACAGACAGAACCTTTTATCAGAGCCAGACTTTCCTTTTTTTCTTTCTGAGATGGGGTCTCGCTGTGTCACTTAGGCTAGAGTAAAATGGTACAATCACAGCTCACTGTAGCTTCCACCTCCTGCGCTCAAGCAATCCTCCTGACTCAGCCTCTCTGAAGAGCTGGAACCACAGGTGTGTCCCACCATGCCTGACTAACTTTTTTTGATTTTTTGTAGAGATAGGGCTTCACTATATTGCCCAGGCTGGTCTTGAACTCCTAGGTTCAAGTCATCCTCCTGCTTTGGCCTCTCAAAGTGCTGGGGTTACAGGCATGAGCTATCATGCCAAGCCCAAGATTTTCAACATCAAATCATATTTAGATAAGCTATAAATTGTGCAATTACTTAATGATCTTGTATGTTTATTCATTCTCTGCAAGCAATACCATTTTGACCATTGCAGAAGGGTGAAACAACATACCCTTTAGGTCCCTTCAAAAGCATAATGAATAGAACTAATTAATATCTGAAATTCTACCCTACTTACTTTATCAAAATTAAACAAGATGTATATTAAGGTTAAAAAATTATTCCTGCCTTAAATGATCACATATTCACTTTTTTAAAGTCAATAAAAAAACAATATATTCCACCTCCAAAAATCTATAAGAACAAGCTGTCTATTTCCTTCTCAAAAGTCTATTCGAGGTGCTAATCTGCCATTATTTATATCCCCTTGATTCCTTTCTGAGCAGCCGTCATTAATAGAACAATTTAGGAGTTCAAAACACTCTTTCCTGAACTCAACTGCCTCTTGAAGTTATTAGTCATACTTCTCAAGGCTACAGTATGGTAAGTGCTAAAGATGAACGGCATCTCAAAAAGGCTGTGAAGAAGAGCCACCATCAAAAGCACCAAGATTAGGGCTGGGAGCGGTGGCTCATGTCTGTAATCCCAGCACTTTGGGAAGCAAAGGCAGGCACAGTTCTTGAGCTCAGGAGTTCGAGACCTGTCTGGGCAACATAAGGAAACCCTGTCCTACCAAAAATACAAAAATTAGCTGGGCATGGTGGCACGCACTTGTGGTCACATCTACTCTGGAGGCTGAGGTGGGAAGATTGCTTGAGCCTGGGAAGTGGAGGCTGCAGTGAACTGTGATCACACCACTACACTCAAGCCTGGGTGTCAGAGCAAGACCCTGTCTCCAAAAACAACAACAAAAACACCACCAAGACCAGCTGCTGCTTGCAGAATGACATAACCCTAAAGCCCTTCTTCCTGATCATTCAGATATCTTTTATCAGGTTTGAGGCTTTCTGGGGGTGTTTTCTGCCCCACAATTATAACTGTAGTCTTCAAGATGCCCCAGAGTTGTCATTTGAGAATCCAGGTATGCTCAGAGGACAAATACTGGCCTACCTCTTGGTGTAGAAGGGAAAGAAAAAACAGTGAGTTGGATTTCAGTCTATAAGTATTTAAGGCTGGGTGTGGTAGTGCATACCTATAATCCCAACACTCTTAGGAGGCTGAGGCAGGAAAATTAATTGAGGCCAGGAGTTCAAGACCAGTCTGGGCAACATAGTGACACCCTGTCTCTACTTAAAAAGGAAATATTTGATACTTTGCTTACCCCATTCTCCCATGGTCTGGCTTTAGAAATGGCCAGCCTCAAGCTGTCCCATCCAAACTCAAATCCCGTAAAGGAAAAAGAACAGAGGCAAGATCAAGACTGGTATCTGGGCAGTGAGGACTGAGGAGAGTATGAACAGGGAATGAAAAGGAACCACTGGAGAGGCAAGAGGAAAAAGAGCAATGGAGAAAATGAGCAACAATGAAGAGGCCAGAAAAATACAGAGAAAGAAAAGGCAAGAAGGAAGAAGACAAGGGGGAGATTTAGAGTAGGAGATGAAGGCAAAGGAGGGTTTGTTTGTTTGTTTTAAAGAATAGAAACACAAAGTGGCAGAGAAATGATGTTCCCTGAAAGGAAAAGAGGCAGAGAGAAGCAGAGGGCAAATGGTGAAAAGGACAAAGGTTGACACTCCAAGTTCCTGATTAGGAACTAGGTGAAAACTGGTAGTGCCACTGGCAGATCCAGAGTGCAGAGAAGGTCAAGGGTAAAATGATGAGGTGGCTTCTGCACATGTTGAGTCTGTGGTGTCTGCAGAGGAACCATGTGAAGATGCTCAGGTGGGCAGTTGGGACGGAGACTCAGGAGAAGGATGTGGCTCAGAAGTGGTATGTGGGAGCCACTGAAGCCATGGGAAGGTGCAGTACCACACAGGGAGACTGTAGCGGGGAAGGGAAAGGTTAAGGGCCAGAGCCCAGGGAGCACCATTTGTGGGATGCAGGGAGAAAGAAGAGCCCGTGAAGGAATCTCAGGATAGAGGCAGGTAGATCTAAGGCACAGGCTGAGAGCTGGCAGAGACTGGTGGGGTGGCAGAGTGAACGGCCTCACCTTGAGGGGCAGCAAGGGTGGCACTGTCCTCAGGAGAGTCAGGTTTCCAGTAAGGTAAGAAACTGAGGATGTCTGTACTCTGTGAGGACACAGTGACCTTGCTTATAATGGAAAAGGGTTCCAAAAAGCCCTGTGACCTTCCTTCTGTGTTCCTATACCTCTTTGAACATGCCCTTTGGGTGAAACATTTGTCACACTGTTCCTCTGTGTTTTATGTTTATCTCCTGGGCTTAAGGGCACACGTGGGTCGGAGTGAGTTTTGTATCCTCAGTGCTTTGTCAGTGCCGTGCCTGCCACCCAGCAGAAACCCGATAAATAATAAACATAGACTGCATGCAGTGGCTCACTCTTGTAATCCCAGCACTTTGGGAGGCCAAGGTGGGCGGATCACTTGGGGTCAGGAGTTCAAGACCAGCCTGCCCAACATGGTGAATCCTCATGTCTACTAAAAAAAAAAATATAAAAATTAGCCAGGCATGGTGGCAGGTGCCTGTAATCTCAGCCACTCAAAAGGCTGAGGAAGCAGAATTGCTTGAACCTGGGAGGCGGAGGTTGCAGTGAGCTGAGATCACAACATTATGCTCCAGCCTGGGCAACAGAGCAAGACTACATCTAAAAATAATAATAATAAATACTTGTGGGTTTTCTGTAGGGACCTTGGGAAGTCTATATTAATAAAAGCCTCGAAATATATTACTTTTGACCTATTTCTGGAAATTCATCCACAGAGATTAATCACAGCTGTATAAACATCAAGCTACAGGTATAGCTATAATTTGCTCACTTTAAAGCCACCAACATATTTAACAAATAGAGCACTGGTTAAAAATCAATATATCTATTTAGCTGAATATTAGAAATCTTCCAAAAATCTATACAGATCAACAGTAACAAATACAAGCATACAAAACCCACACCTTCGGCATAACTAAAAACACAGACTACAGACTCAATACACCTGTAAGTAAAAACAATAAACAGCAAATTCCAAGCACAGCTGTCTCCTGAGGTCCCACTGCAAATCTCTGTGGAAAGTGAGGAGAATTTGGGAAAATGGCATGGAAGAGAGAAGAGCAGAGCAGAAGGCTTAAATCTGAGCCAAAATCACCCCAGAAAGAGACAGTCTACCCTAATTATAAAAACACTGAAAAACATCTTATATGGAGCACTAACCACAGGGAAGAGACGCAGTCTGTGGGATGCTATGGCAATCTGAAAAAGGCATTGCTTCTAAGGAAGAAATGAATAAAAAAGAAGGGAGAGGAGGTGCCCTCTAGTGACTAGATGGGGAAGGAGTAAGAAGCCAGAGGAAATTTAGATTGCTGTAACACAAAGGCGAGGTAAAACAATCACAGGCATATTATTCCTCCCCCACTGACCTCTTCAAGCAAAAAGCCGTCCATAAAGAGACTACACTTCACCGCATTTAAGGATCACAATATTTGCAAACTAGGGATCTCATAACCAACCCAAACTTCCAATCCTGTCTACAAAAAGAACAGACGCAAGTAGTTTACAACTACACAAAACCATTTTCAGGAGAAAACAGAAAAAGATCAAAACATTTCAGCTAATGAAAGTGCCCTCCAAAAAAAACAATCACAGAGGGAACGTTAAGAAAACAATCCAAACTGAACTAAATATCCTTAAATAGGCATTTGAGCTATGAAAAAATATGTTTAATCAGTTCAAATCTGAGATAGAAATGGACTAAAAATGGGCTGAAAGAAAAATTGATTGAATTCAGTAAAAAAAGTAAGAAAAAGATAAAATTATATCTGAAATGAAGACTATTTCAAGAACAGATTCAAATAAAAATGTAATAAAGAAAATTGAAGAATGAGAATGAAAACAGGGTATGCAAAGAAGAGTGATCAGAGAGAAAATAGTTGAAAGAGAAGGAGGCAAAGAAGATCCAACACACGTTTGGAATCCCTAAATTAATAGAGAAACAAAATAATGAAACAGAACTAAAATTTAAAACTATAATCTAATAACACTTTCAGAAATGAAAGAATGCCTAAATCTACATAAAAGGGCCTACTGGGTACCTGAAAAAATCACCCTGTAAAGGTAAACTGAGGCATATCCTAGTAAAACTATTAGACTTTAAAAAGCATGTATATATATATATATACACACAGAGAGAGAGAGAGAGAGAGAAAGACCTCAGAGTTTTATGATTTAAAAAAAAAATCTCAAAAGGGCAAGATAATTAGGTTGGCATCAGACTCCCCAAGAGGAACATAAAATGGAGCAGTGTTTTCAAGAAATTTAAGGGAAGAAAAAGTCAACTAAGGATTTTATATCTAGCAAATCAGACCTTCAAATATGAAGTCTACAGAAAAAGTCTTAAACATGGATGAACTCAGAGAATACTATGCCCACAGCCCTTCTGGGGATCTTCTTCTGGGGAGAGGCATTCTGCCATGGGCCCTGGGCATTCCTGCTAACTGCTGCTAGGTATGCCAAAAAGGCAAGATCCTGACTGCTCTTTTCCCAGGTCATTTCTTAGGCTTGTGTTTTCAAGGAGCAACCTTGAGGGATAAGGTAGCATTGATTTCCAAAGAGCTTCTGTTTACTATAAAAACACTAGATTCCTCAAGTGCTCTAACACAAACCACTGCATATCTAGATACTCCATGTCCCCTAAGTCCCATGGGGATAACACACGTGTGTCTAAGTCCCATGGGACTTAGGGGACAGGGAGAACTGATGCAAATGAAGAGGGCGTTCTAGCTATTGTTTCTGCCATGAACAATAAAGTCCTTTGTATCTGACCCAAGAGTCTCATGTTTTCTGCCAGGATCCATGAAACACTAACAAGCTAACTCATTAGCTTGTGAGTAAGGTAACATTTCCAATGTGTCACAGTTCCTGACACCATTGGAGAATGAGCTTCATCCAATTAAAAGGTGATGAGAAAATTGGACAAAAAAAAATCTGACAGTGAACATTTAATACATTTAAATGTGGTCTTAAGACTAAAACAGGCCGGGCATGGTAGCTCACACCTGTAATCCCAGCACTTTGGGAGGCTGAGGCAGGTGGATCATCTGAGGCCAGGAGTTTGAGACCAGCCTGACCAACATGGTGAAACATCGTCTCTACTAAAAATACAAAAATCATCCTGGTGTGGTTGCGTGCACCTGTAATCCCAGCTCCTTAGGAGGCTGAGGCAGAAGAATTGCTTGAACCCAGAGGCAGGGGTTGCAGTGAGCCAAAATTGCACCACTACACTCCAGCCTGGGCGACAGAGCAAGCCTCCACCTCAAAAAAAAAAAAAAAAAAAAAAAAGACTAAAAGGTTGGGACAGAGCAGAATAATATATAAATGTTGTATGTTCTGAGAAGGTAAAAATAACATAAGTTTAAAAAGGAGAGAAGGGAAAGACGAAAGTAGAATAAGATCACTGTTATATTGGCAATAGGTGGGAGTTAAAAGACAACCTTTAAAAACTGAGAAGCTAGAAAGTAAAAAATTAAATAAGAAAACAGAGGACTAACGGCATTTAAAAAGGTATAAAGACATATCAGTAGCTGGATGTGGCAGTACACATCTGTAGTCCCAGCTGCTTGTGAGGCTGAGGAAGACGGTTCCTTCTTGAGGAAGGAGTTGCTTGAGCCCAGGAGTTCAAGGCTAAAGTGTGCTATGATCACTCCTATGAATAGCCACTGCACTCCAGCTTGGGCAACACAGTAAGACCCCACCTCTTGGAAAAAAAAAAGAAAAGAAAGAAAACACATCAGGTAGGCAAATACAGCAAATATAAGAGAGTAGTTGGCAATTATAACATAAATGTAACACAGTAAGATAAGCATATCTGTCATATCAAAAACTATGAATGGGCTTAACTCGCCTTTAAATGAAAGATTTTCAAATTGGCTCACAAAACAAGACCCAACTTTATGCTAATATTAAAGTGATTAATTAGGGGACACAAAATAAAAGAAAACACAAAGGCATATCCAGCAAATGGAAACAAAAGAAAGTAGCGGGTCATGATTTTGATTCATGATCTAAAGTAAAGTTTAGGACAAAAAAGCATTAAATCCGACAGAGACTTTTTAAAATCTAAAGCCACAATTAACATTCAAGAAATAACAGTTACAAATATCCATGCACCAAGTAACACAGCAACAACTTTTGCTAAAGCAAATGCTATAGAAGATGCAAGGAAAATTAGAAACACATTAAGAATTAGAGACACAAACAACATTATCCCTCTAAGTGCAAGACAGGTCAAGCAAACAAAAAAAAGGATACAGAAGACCTCAAAAAAAAAAAAAAAAAAAAAAAAAGATAGACATTGAATTTTATACCCTGATAGTAAAAATAAAGTAAGAAGTATATATGCCTTCAAAATTGGTTGGGGAGAAAACAGCTGGGAATAATTTTATCCTATTGAGTAAAGAATATAACAAATGTCATACTGGAAGTCCTAGCCAGTGCAATAAGGCAAGAAAAAGAAATAAAAGGTAAATAAATTGAAAAAGAAGAAATCAAACTGCTTTGTTCAAACACAATTATCTCTATAGGAGATCTCAAAGAATCTATACACACACAAAAAAAAAATCCTAGAACTAATAAGCAAATATAGCAAAGTCACAGGACATAAGGTCCATATATAAACGTCAATTGCCTTCCTAGATACTAGCAACGAACCACTAAAATTTTAAAGTTAAAAAAATACCATTTATAGTAACACCAAACGAAAACAAGTAGAAAACTAACAAAACAGATATAGGATTGCTATGTGAAAAACTGTAAAACAATGATAAAAGGAATCAAAAATCTAAATAAATGGAGAAATATTGCATGTCTGTGGATTGAAAGATTCAATACTGTTAAGATGTCAATTATTCCTGACTTGCCCTATAGGTTCAACACAATCCCACTCAAAATCCCGGGAAGCTATTTTATAGATGTGACAAAAAGATTCCAGAGTGTATATGGAAAGGCAAAAGATCCATAAAATACCGAAAAAAGAAGGAATAAGGTTGGAGGACTTCTACCACCAGATTTTAAGACTTATAATCAAGGTAGTCTTGGTATTAGCAAAATAATAAACACATACATCAATAGAATAGAGGGCCCAGAAACAGATCCAGCAATAACTGATCTTTCATAAAGGTACAAAGGCAACTCAATGGAGAAAGAATAGACTTTTCAACAAATGGTGCTGAACAACTGGATGACTATATGTAAAAAAATAAAACTAGACACAGACCTGCCACCTTTCACAAAAATTAACTCAAAACAGATCACAGATAGAGTTGGGGGGACTACCTGAGGCCAGGAGTTTGAGACCAGCCTGGGCAACACAGCAAGACCCCATCTCTAAACAATAAATTGAGGCCGGGTACAGTGGCTGATGCCTGTAATTCCAGTACTTTGGGAGACCAAGGCAGGTAGATCCCTTGATCCCAGGAATTCAAGATCATCCCTAGCAACACGAAAAAGCCCCATCTCTACAAAAAGTACAAAAACTAGCCAAGTGTGGTGGTGTGTGCCTGCAGTCCCAGCTACTTGGGAAGCTGAGGTGGGAGGATCACCTGCGCCCTGTAGATGGAGGCTGCAGTGAGCCATGATCATGACACTGCACTCCAGCCTGGGCGACAGAGCGAGACCCTGTCTCTAAATAAATAAATAAATACATACATATTTTAAAAATTGATAAACAGTATTTTCAGGGTACATGTGATATTTTGATATATTCATATAATGCATAAAGATCAAATCAGGGTAATCGAGATATCTATAGTAACAAGTTTTTAGATATAATACCAAAGCACAAAGCACAATCCATGAAAGGGAAAACTGGTTAAGTTACACATTATTACATTTAAAAATCTGTGCTTTCCAAAGACACTATTAAGAGAATCAAAAGACAACCCCCAGAGCAAGAGAAAATATTTGCTAAACACCTGTCTGATAAAGAATTTGTGTCCAAAATATAGAAAGAATTCTTAAATGTCAACAGTAAAACAATCCAACTACAAAAATGAGTGAAGACCTCAACAGACACCTTGCCCCAAAAGATGACAAATAAGCATATGAAAAGATGTGCCATAGCACTTGTCATTGGAGAAATAAAAATGAAAACAACAACTACCACTACATAAATATGAGAATGTCTGAAGTCCAACAAACTGGCAAGCTGGACTTGACTAAAATTAAAAATTTCTGCTCTGCAAAAGATACTGTCAAGAGAATGAAAAGACAAGTTTCGGATCAGGAGAATATTTGCAAAAGATATATCTGACAAAGGACTGTTATCCTAAATGTACAAAGACCTGAAAACAGGGTTCCCAATCCCCGGGCTGCACAGCAGGAGAGTGGCAGGTGAGTGAGCATCACTGTCTGAGCTCCACCTCCTGTCAGATCAGAAGTAGTGTTTGACCCCATAGGAGCACGAACCCTATTGTGAACTGTGCATTTGAGGGATCTAGGTTGAGTGCTCCTTATGAGAATCGAATCCCTGATGATCTGAGGTGAAACAATTTCATCCCAGAATCACCCCTTCCCCTTACCCAGGGTCCATGGAAAAAATGTCTTCCATAAAACCAGTCCCTGGTGTCAAAGACGTTGGGGACTGCTGCCTTAAAAGATAGTTTACCAGGCTGAGGTTGGAGGATCACTTGAGGTCAAGAGTTCAAGACCAGCCAGAGAAACATAGCAAGACCCCATCTCTACAAAACATTTAAAAAATCAGCTGGGCATGGTTGCTCACATTTGTAGTCCCTACTACTCAAGAGGCTGGGGTGGGAGGATCACTTGAACCCAGGAGTTCAAGGCTACAGTGAGCTATGATTGCTCCAGCCTGGGTGACAGACTAAAACTGCCTCAAAAAAAAAAAAAAAAAAAAAACCCTCACCAAAGAAGACCCACAGATGCAAATACATATTAAAAGATGCTCTATGGCATGCATCATCCAGACAACACTACACACCTAATAGAAATGCGGGCAAGGATGTGGGATAAGAAACTCTCATTCACTCCTTCTGGGAAAGCAAAATGGTACAGACACTTTGGAAGACTGTTGGGCAGATTCTTACAAATTTAAACATACCCTTACCATATAATCCAGCAATCATGCTCCTTGGCATTTATCCAAAGGAGTTGAAAACTTGTATCTGCACAAAAACCTACACACAAATGTTCATAGCAGCTTTATTCACAATTGCCAAAACCTGGTAGCAACCAGTGTCTTTTGCTATGAGAATGAGTAAGCTGTGGTACATCTAGACAACGAAGTATTATTCAGTGCTAAAATGAAATGGGCTATCAAGCCATGAGAAGACACAGAGGAAACTTAAATGCATATTACTAAGTCAAAGAAGTCAGTCTGAAAAGACTACAAACGGTATGACATTCTAGAAAAGGCAAAACTATGGAGACAGTGAAAAGATCAATGGCTTCCAGGGGGATAAACAGGTAGAGCACAGAAGATTTTTAAGACAGTGAAAACACTCTGTATGATAGCATAATGTTAGATATACATCATTATAAATTTGTCTAAACCCAATGATTGTGCAATGCTAAGAGTGAAGTCTAATGTAAACTATGGGCTTTGGGCAATAATCATGTGTCAATATATCTGAATCAACTGTAACAAATGTACTACTCTGGTGGGGGATGTTGATAATGGGGGACTATGCATGTGCAGGGGAAGGGGGCGCATGGGACATGTCTCTACCTTCCTCTTAATTTTGCTGTGAACCCACAACTGCTCTAAAAAAAATGTCTTAAAAAAATTAATGGAAAGATGTTTACAGTGAATGAAAAGAAAGAAAATCCTCTCCCAAGAAAATGATACAGAATTATAAAAAAGACGTATCACAGTCGCACAAATTTTCTAAAGCTTTCTTGCTCCCTTTTAGTCCTTTCAATACATATGTAACCATTCAACTCCTGCCACAGAAGCATAAAAAATCAAATCACTCTTTGGCAAAAAGATGACTCACGCTGTCACTTTTTGGTTCAACAGGATTTACTCAACTTGGTTACTACTTGGTGTTTCAAACTTTGCAGGACTAACCTTGCTTTTGAAGCTAAGAATAGGTGGAAGGTTTATTGACTTCAGACGATCACAAACCATCGCACCAAAGAACTGCCAAAATATGGCACCCTGTTTCATCAAACAAATCAAAGTCATTTTAGGTTTTAAAGATATATTATGCTTTACAATTAAGAAATATTTATAAAATAATCTCCTTCAGGGCAATGTAGAAAGCTCCAGCTTTTCCATACCTCAAATATTAAGAATCAAGTCATCAGACAGTGATAGAAAAACATCCATTTCTATTCTCTCTGGTTAACTTGCTCATTCCTCAGTTTCAGCTATTAATTCATTACTATTTTTATTAGAAGTCATCCCAAAGCCCTATAATTTCTAAAAGAAAAATCTTACCATACAAGGGTGCCATCTAGTGGTAACTATAATAAACGTCTGTTACAGAAAACGTATGTGTGCATCCTCTCAATTCTGCATTCTGACGGGACTTTCAAAATTTATCTAGAAGGAAAAACGTAGTAAAACTACTGTACTTGAAATGAATTTCCAAACACTCATACTTCAGCACATTTAAGTATCTAGCATACCCTGCTTTTACATCACTACTCAGATCACTGACATTCATCTCTGAAGTGACATCACATTTACAGGTTCACAGAATTTCAGAACGAACAGCTGTAAGCAATGATAGAGATAACCATACATTCAGTCCAACACCCTCATTTTTCACATGTGGAAACTAGTCCCAAAGGGAGGATGCTTGACTTGTCACATGACTAGTAATGTTTCCAACAGGGTGTGCCCTGTGTTGATTTCTGACGGACTGGACAGCAAGCTAATATTCTCTTATAGAGATGGTATCTTAATATCTCAATAATAGGTTTCCATTTAAAAGAAACACTTAGTTGCTCCTGCAGGGACGGCAGAGGGTAAAATTCCCTGATCTGGGCTCTCTTCATAGCTTTCCCTTCTGAATTCCAACTGGGCACAGAAATCCTCGGGGATGGTTTTTGCCTCATACTTGGGTGCTGCTCACTGAGTGCTTTCAAAGTGCAAGATACCAGCTGGTGTATACCTGGGTAAGTCTTCCAGCCTCCCTGCTCAGGCACTTTAGGCTCCAAAAGAGCACGCTCTGTTTCTCTCTTCCTTTCCTTCGTCTCAGTTACATTCACACAGAGCAGGGAACAACTAACAGAGCTTGGTGTTCCAGGCCAAGGAAACCATATGTACAAAATTATGGAGGTGTGAAAAAGCAGAGTTTATTCAGAGAACAGGGGCTGAAGCTTTGCAGGTGCATCTTCTCTTTTTGTCTGGAGGGGAGCAGGGAACATTTGATCAGGAGGCAATAGAATGAACCAGAGCCAAGGTAGAAGGAGGCTAAGCTGGTCCGGTCTGAAGGGCTTAACTGATTTGGGGAAGATTTAAGTTTGAATATGACCACTATAGTCTTGACATAGAGCTCTGTTGTCAGGACACTGGAAATCTACTGTATTTGAATAAATGACAAAGGCAGAACTAACTGCAAAGGAGAGGAAGGTTGGTTTTGGCAACCTCCTACCCAGGCCTCCAGTCTCCCCAGGCAGCTCTCCAGGGGTGAGCCTTAGAAGCCTCTAAGCAGGGGAGACAGCCTAGCCTGCCTGGCTAGGTTTCATCCCCTTCTCCCCCACTGTCCCTGCCATCATCACTACTAAACATGCTCCCAGGCAGAAAGCAATATTTAAATCTGAGTAAGAAATGTTTGCTATCCCTATTTGTGAGAGGGGTGCAACCAAGAACAAGACTTACAGAGAGCCAGTAAGGCACCTGAAGCTGTGCCAGCCCCCAGAGGGAGTTAGATCTTTGGATCAGAACTTTGGGGATGGTGGCTTTTATACTGTACTGTCTGTATTTTAGATGATTATTCCCTTTTGTCTCTTTCTTCCAATTTGGTAAGGTTCATTTTTAAAATGTCGGCTAAGTAGAAACAAAGAACGCAGTAATGTTTTTATGCCCAGATATGCTGCTGGAGGCTGGGTCCAGGTGTGAAAGCAGAATTCCGGGTGAGAGAAATTGGAGGAATTCACCCTTCCCTCCAGGATGCTCTTCCCTCCAGAGTTCTCTTCTGCTAAAATTTGGTGGGTTTTGTGTCTGGTTTTAAAATAAGTGATGGCAGCTCCTTTACAATATTGCATTGTGAATGACTGATAAAAGCTTGACCCTCTCAGGGACAGGGGAGAGGGTGTTACAGTTCCAGAGGATTTAGTTACCCCTAATTAGTGGGCTGGAAAGTATTTTTTGGTAGAAAGAGACCTGGGTCTCCCCAGCAGCTGCTCTGCTTCCTACCTGACAACCTTTGTTACCTAATAAAATCAGTCTGGAGCCATATGCTACCAATGAAAATTAAGTTGATTGTGAATTTTTTTTAAATCACTTAAAAATTTTTAGTAACGTGTCTTCAGTTTGAGGGAGGAGTGCAAGCTCGCACACACAGCAAATATCTGAGACCACAAATCCAGGATATCCTTTGTCTCTGCCTGTTGATGAAATTAAAGTGCTAATACTAAACTTTAGACATAACTCTCTGGACTGTGAGCTATAATTTTCTATCAAAAGAAAATTTCTAGAGTTACTTATGTTGGCAGTATAATTTCTGACATGAAAGTTCACCAAATGTACAGTGTCACATCTTACCAAGAGTATCTTCAGTTTCACTGCCTCCACCTCTAAATCCCATCCATAAAGAGGGGAACCATACTGCAGAGTCAGCTGAGAACCATAGCCCCCATACCTCTTCTACAATCTAATCTTGCAGATGACACAGAAAAGAGATAATACTTCTTAATACTTCTTTCAATACAAATCACATAACATGAACAAAAAAACCCCACAACTCTTCTTTGCAGTATTACGGAAAAAAGTATATATCTCAAGGTGGGTTTTGGTGTCTGTTTGTTTACTTCTTTATTTTTTGGGACGGGGTCTCACTCTGTTGCCTAGGCTGGAGTGCTGCGGCACAATCTCAGCTCACTGCAGCCTCTGCCTCCTGGATTCAAGTAATTCTCATTCTTCAGCCTCCAGAGTAGCTGGGACTATAGGCACCCGCAACCATGTCCAGCTAATTTTTGTATTTTTTGTAGAGACAGTGTTTCACCATGTTGGCTAGGCTGGTCTCAAATTCCTGACCTCAGGTGATCCGCCTGCCTTGGCCTCCCAAAGTGCTGGGAATACAGATGTGAGCCACCATGCTTGGCCTACTTTTTAAAATTCTCATTTCTAAAAGAAAAACACTGAGTAAATATAAAAGCGTTACAAATCTTAGGTTGAGGGCTGCAGCCACAGCATTTGAGAAATCTTATCCTTCCATTGTCAATAAAAAACAAACCACCTAGTTTGAAAAAGTTGAGGTGTGGAAACTCATTTACAGCAACAAAGGGCTTGACTTCCTTATAGAAATGAGCCCCTCACATGGATTTTAGCTGACTTCTGGAAGCCATATTTGCCAAGTTGCATTGTCATAACCATAAACAAGATGCAACCCCAACCCATGTTAAGAATGAAGGGCCCTGAAGTGCTCACTTGCAAAGAAATTATAATTGAAGAAAATTAAGAATATGAAAGAGTTATATTTATACAGATTTAAATACTGAACAGTAGAGGAACAATAAAGCTTTTAATATTCTGTGACGTCATGCTGCTTAAGTAATAACAGCTACCATTTTACTGGGCAATTTTCAATACAGCCACATTTCAGATGTGCTGAGCGTTTTTCATGTATTTTTCCATTTAATTTTCACAGCAACCTACGAAGTAGGTATTCTTACCCCCCTTTTACTGATGAAGAATTAGATGAGCACAAAAGTTGAGTTATTTCCTGGAATCACACACTAGTGAGAAACCTAAGTCTTACTAAAGTCTATACTTTTCATCAACAATATTTAAACTAAAGCTATTTCAAGGCTTTAAAATAAGTTTCTGAAAGACTAAGTTGTTACAGTGAAAACTTGAAGAATGCTTCAGAAAAATAAACCATCATTCCACAAATAAACTTAAGTGATCTGAGTAAAAATGAAGCACTGCCTTTAGGCTAATGCTAGAAACAGCTTATTAATTATTGTTATCTCTAATTCTTTTAAGGAACTGAAACAACTTTGAAGTAAGTTTTAGAAATTCCCACCAGAATTTGGTAAGATGATGACCAAATGTTCACCAAACTCCCACTTACTGTTAGGTACCAGGATACAGAGATCAATAAGAAACAGCTCTCGCTCTAAAAATATTCAGTGGTACTGGTGGGGACGTGGGTGTGGTGCCAGACCACACATAATACAATGTGGAAGGTATAATACCGAGTGAGATGCTGGGTATTACACAAGAGTGGGGAAGGGTCCCTCCTCTAGTTGTGGGTGGTAGGAAGGTTTACTGGAAGAGACACACAGAGCTGGCCAGCTGAAGGGGCTGGCTGCTCATTCCAGGTGGAGAGTGGAGCCCTGGGCACAGCGCAGACGAGCATGGAGCGGGAGGCAGGGAGTGGGCACTGGTGAAACTGGTGAAGTAGACAGGGCCCAGATTATGAAGAAATTTAAACCAGCAAAGGGTTTTAAGTAGGCAAATGACATGCTCAGAATGGTCCTATAACTAAACTCACAAGAGCAGTGTGGAGTATGGACTTGAAGCCACATAGCCATAGGTTCAACTCCTGGCTCTACCTGGCTCTAGGGCTTAGTGCTGTGTGAACTTTGGCAAGACATGATACATTTCTTCTTCTTTTTTAAATTGACAATATATATATACACACACATACTCTTATGGTATACAACGTGATGTTATGAAATATGAATATATTGTGGAATGACTAAATCAAGCTAATTAACATATGCATCACCTCACACATTTATTTGTGGTAAGAACAAAGACAGGAAACCTTCTAAGCCTCAGTGTCAGCTGGAAAATGGGAAGTAAATGAAATAATGAATGTGAAGCACTAGAATTATTATTATTGCTATAAGCCAAGAAGTTCAGGAAGACACATGGGAGTCCAGATGAGACATACTGAGGTCCCAAGTAGGGATGAAGAAACAAGACAACCTGAAAGACATTTAGGAAACCAAACTGAAAAAACCTGACAACTGCCTGGCTACAGGAATGCTGGTAAGAGAGGAGGAGACACCACTGACAAGCTCTAGTCTAGGATGAATGACTGAACGGCTGGTGGCTGGCGGCAGCCCTGACAGACAGAAGAGGGAGGCAGAACGAGTCTGGGAGTATGGGTCATGCTGAGGAGGTACCTGTGTGCACCCAGGAGCGGACGTCCAGGAAATGAGTGGACAGGGCTGGAGTCTGGGATGCAGGTGTGGCTTGGAATTGGAAAAGTATGCGTGTCTCATGCCATGGGAAGAGATCACCCACAGGAGGTATGCTCAGTCAGAAGGGCAATGAGCTAAGACAGAACTCCAGAAACATCCACAATTAAGGGACAAGGAAATAAAAAAAGCACCCAAAGAAAGAAAAGGACCACAGCAGACAGGGAATACAGGAAGGCTCAGTACAATGAAGGCTGAAAGAGCAGGATCTCCAGGAGGGAGTCATCAGCATGCCCCATGTAGCTAAGTCTAGGAACTTCCAACAGTGTCCTCAGAATCCAGTAGACATTATTGCTGACTTTAGACCAGAGGGTGATTTTTGTAGAACAAGGGGAACAGAAGCCCGACTGTAGGGTTCAGGTATCGATGGGCATGAGGAAGTAGAAAGAGCCTACCATAAATCTGGGAAAAGGGATGGACAACAATTATGTAGTAATATAAGGGAAATACAGGGTCAAAGGTCAGGTTAAAAGATTTTTAAGATGGACCTCTGAGCATTTTGTGAGGTGAGAAGGAAAAGGCAGATAGCACAGGGAGATGAGGCAGGAGTGAGGGAAGCACTGACAGAACAAGGTCCTTGAGGATGTAAGAAGGATCTCATTGCTGGGCCCTGGGGATGCAGAGCCGATTTAAACAGAATCTGCCCTTAAGGAGTTCAAAGTCCAAGGGGGAAGCAAACCTGCCAACCCTCTGAGCAGAGTGAGATGTGCACACCAGTCCTCGGGATGCACTATACCAGAGGAACTCAGGGGGTGCCCATCTGACTGTGGGTTTCCTGGACCTAAGTCTGAGCCTCCTCACCTCTCTACTCCAGTGCCCAACAGCAACTGATATGCACACGTGCTAGGCATTCAGTAATTTTCTTTGTGTGAATGAAAAAATATACTTGTCAGAAACTTTATTTCCAGGGGTAGAGAAATTTTATAGACATATAAGCATATATTTTAAGATAGATAAAGCATTTAGGGTATTAAAATAAAACTAACATTAACTAAAATCACAGTATATATGCACGGTGCTGTGGCCTGAATGTCTGTGTCCCTCCAAAATTCCTATGTTGAAACCTAATCCCCAGTGCAATAGTATTAAGTGGTGGGGTCTTCAGGAGGCAATTAGATCACGAGGGGTCTCATGAATGGGGTTACTGCCCTTATAAAAGGCCCAAGAGAGCTCACTTGCTGCTTCCATCATGGAAGGACACAGCAAGAAGCTACTACCTATGAGGAACAGGACCTCCCCAGACACAGAATCTGTCAGCATCACCTTGATCTTGGAATTCCCAGCCTCTTGAAGTGTGAAAAATAAATGTTTGTTATAAAATTTATAAGCTACCCAATTTATGGTATTTTGTTATAGCAGCCAGAACCAGCTAAGATACTTCAAAAAGATGCATCTGAGAGCTTTATTCAGAGGCAGCTGAAGGTTAACAGTGGGGAAGAATGAGGCAGGATTCAGTCAAGTGAGAAGGCCTGAGTGGTTCCAGAACTCTCTCTGGCCAAATATATCCCCCAGTCTGCTAGGTTGTGCTTAAGATTTATTTAACCATTTATGAAAGGATAAAATTTTTTGTTTCAAAATTATAAAGGACTAAAAAGAAAATGTGTGTAAGACTGAACAAAAGTTAAAATCTTTCCATCATAAAATGAAATCAGGCAGGTGTCAGACTGACCTGTCGCCACATGAGCTTCCCCATTTACCAGCTGTATGACCTGGGCCAAGGCACCTAGTCTTCTCTGGGAAAGCAGATCATGGGACAGATGAGCCCCTAATACCCTTTCAAATCTATTATTCAAAGGTTCTAAAGCAGTGTTTCTTAGCTTTTTGAGAATCACAAACTCCTCAGAGAATCTAACTGAAGCTATGAATTCTCTCCCTACCGCCCACAACCAATAAACACAGAATCATACATAAAAAATTTTGCACATCATTTCAGGGGTTCCCTGAACTCTCATGATCCCAGGTAAGAAGTGAGAAACTAGCAGAGATGCAATTCTTTCTTTCTTTTTTTTAAACAGGGACTCACTCTGTTGCTCAGGCTAAAATGCAATTGTGTGACCATGGCTCACTGAAGCCTCAACCTCCTGGGCTCAAGCCATCCTTCCACCTCAACCTCCTGAGTAGCTGGAACCACAGGCATGCACCATCATACCTGGCTCGTTTTTTATTTTTTGTAGAGAGGGGTTCTCCCTGGGTTGCCCAGGCTGGTCTCGAACTCCTGGCCCTAAGTGATCCTCCTGCCTCAGCATCCCAAGGTGCTGGTATTATAGGCATAAGCCACTATACCCGGCCCAAGGTGCAATTCTTTATAATAAAATTCTTGGCCAGGCACGATGACTCACGTGTGTAATCCCAGCGCTTTGGAAGGCCAAGGTGGGTGGATCACTTGGGGCCAGGAGTTCAAGACCAGTCTGGCCAACATGGTAAAACCCTATCTCTACTAAAAATTCAAAAATTAGCCAGGCATAGTGGTGCAGGCCTGTAATCCTGGCTACTCAGGAAGCTGAGCTATGATCACACCAATGCACTCCAGCATGGGACCCTGTCCCTAAAACAACACAAAAAGAAGGTAATGGAGCCAAATACCATAGTGACTTCTGCTAGACCCACAGTGGATAGTTTGCTGTTTTCTACCTGCATGCCCATCTGAATGGTAAGACTCCCTGAATATAGCAAGTACCCACTTTAGTTGTGGATTAAACTGATGGGGCTATAACCGTGTGGATTTACAGTTCTCAAGTCTTTAGACCTTCAGGGCTTCTGGATAAGAATTAACTTCAAATCCTCCTGTTGACAGACAAACTTGGAGTGCATAACAATCACTATGGGCTTGCTCTCTGGGGTCTACCAACTTTCCAACACCAGTTTTTCTTCAATTAGAGGGAATTGAATATGCCCAAAGTAGACATGCCTCTATTCCACGGCAAAATTTGATGACTCACCCCTCCCCACAAAAAGAAAACATACTGTATCCGCTTTTAGTAGAAATCCCCTACATTTGTATAACCCTTTATACTTAGTACTTTTCTAATCCCTCTCACATACACGTAATATTCACCTGAGAGGTAGGCAATACATGCAGTCTTCCAATTTTAAAGATAAGGAGAGAGAATTATACCATTAATTGATTACAGAGAGGGCTTTTCAACATAGCCTAGCACCAGAACTCCAGTCACATTTTTATAAACGTGCTAATGTTTCTATTACCCTCGTACTGAGAAGGCGGGAGACATCTCTTTTAAATTAACAGAACAATAGCTGTGACCTTTAATCAAGTGTTCAGTCATAACATCTAAATAGTACCTATGATTTCAGAAACTGAAAGCCACTCTAATGTCAGCAGTTTCACACATGATGATTAAATCATTTAGTGTTTCCAATATTCAACAGAAATTATCGAGCCTCTCATCTATAACTTTTTAAACAAGCAGAATCCAGTCTACATAGTAGGCGGGGAAATCCATACTTACCTATAGCACAATGTAAAACCTAGAGGAAAAGAGGGAAAAAAGAGGAGAATTAGTAAAAATCAATAGCATTAAAGTTTTGTTTCATATAAACTAATGTTTCAGTTAAGAATAGAGCAGCACCTGCCAGCAGTATTAAATATGAAAATGAACATTCCACTTTTAAACTTGGCTATAGGCTACTCAACAAAATGTAAATTCTTGCTCCGTTTTGTTTGTTTGTTTATTTTAGTTTGTGAATCTTCGAAGGATTTTCTGAGGAAGATTTAATCTTCCCACTCAGTGGCTTATCAGACAACAAGGGCTCTTTTTTAACGCACAAACGTGTAAGAGCAGTAAGTACACAGCATCTCTATGTCCCATACGCTACAGAACAGAACCACCATGGCCTCTGGAACACGGGGTGAGAGAGCCTTTGTTGGCTCTCCTTGCCTGGCAGGACCTTCAACACAGACATTCACTCTACTAAGTTCCACCCTCAGACCCCATCGTGCCTCATTCAATGATCTCACTGCAGGGGTGCTCCCTAGTCCAATCCAACCCTCTCTCCTGGGGATCTGGGCCCACAGCCCAAGCTGCCTCTGGACAACTCCAGCTGAGAGTCGCAGCAGTGGCTCAAACACAGCCTCAATGGGAAGCACACACTTTCGCGATGCTTCTTGATAACCAACCTCCCCGTCTTTGGGGTTCAACAGTCCTTCCTTCCCCTTATCCTCAAATAAAACCAGTTTCCAAGTCCTGCTGATGATTCTGGGGTCTATCTTCTCCATTTTTATTTACAGTGCCCTGAGTGAGACTGCTATCTCCAATCCACCTCAATGGCCAACCAACTGGCAAATTAGGTCCTTCTAAATCACCTTTCAACTCATCCTTTATATAGCAGTGCTTTAACTCTGGTGGTGGTGGTAGTGACAAAAAGTAATTTGAAGCCATTTATAAGATTGATTTAATGACCAAAGCTTTTCTAGATGATATAACCTAATAGCTATTGGAGGGCATTCAGAATTTTTACATTTCTGTAGCAGTCTTTATGTTGTTTGATCCTAATGATTACCTAGCAGATAAGCAGGACAGAAAATCTCTACTTGCAGACAAGAAAACCAAGGCTCAGAGAAGCCGCACAACTTGCCCAGGGCAGTAAATGATGGCCAGGATCAAGAACTTAGGTTTTATTCCTATTCTATCGTATTATTTCACTGTTCATTAGTTTTGAGAACTCTACAGAGGCCAGAACTTGACAAGACTTAGCTTATCTAAAACATGCCTGAGCCTGACAAGACTGTGCTCAAAAACTACTATTTCACTCAGTTTTGCGGGGAGGGAAGTGGGAGGGTTGGATTAATAAAACAAACCAAGCTGCACAATGTTGCTGGTAACTGACAGGAGAACAAAATTAACACATTGCAAATCTTACAAGAGTTTTCAAAAGAAAACACTGCTAAGTAAATACTAAATTGTAAATATGATAAGCTACACTTCCTGCTGCAAAGTTGAGGAAAACTAAAAGACAGATCTAGATTAAAATGGGGAATGAAAAACATTCTTTGAAACAAGAAGACAGATGACGGTGCCTAAACAGAAAACCTATATTTTTTTTTGGACATGGGGTCTTGCTGTCACCCAGGCTGGAGTGCAGTGGTACAATTACAGCTCCCTGCAGCCTCAACCTCCTCAGACTCAAGTGATCCTCCCACCTCAGCCTCGTGAGTAGCTGGGACTATAGGCATGTGCCACTATGCCTGGCTAATATTTGTATTTTTTGTATAGACAGGTTTCGCCATGTTGCTCAGGCTGGGCTTGACCTCCAGGGCTCAAGTGATCCACCAGCCTTGGCCTTAAAAATGCTGGGATTGCAGGCATGAGCCACTGCATCTGGCCCAGAAAACCTACTCTAACCATGTATGCAGCAAGATACTCAGGCTGGCTGGGCGTGGTGGCTCACGCCTATAATCCCAGCACTTTCGGAGGCCAAGGATGGCAGATCACCTGAGGTCAGAAGTTTGAGACCAGCCTGGCCAACATGGTGAAACCCTGTCTCTACTAAAAATACAAAAAATGAGCTGGGCATGGTGGGGCATGCCTGTAGTCCCAGCCACTTGGGAGGCTGAGGCAGGAGAACTGCTTGAACCCAGGAGACAGAGGTTGCAGTAACCCACGGCACTCCAGCATGGGTGACAGAGCAAGACTCCATCTCAAAAAAAAAAAAAAAAGACATCCAGGCTGCTGATTAGCTATGGGACACTGCAGGGGAGTACACGCAGCAATGAATGGCTAGCATGCCTTCTTTGCATGACAGAGCAGTAGGTCTCAGTCCTCAGATGCACTCTCCCCTTTTTAATCACACACATTTTATAACGCCTCCTCTACCATTCTGAAAAGAAATTCATACATCAAATGACCTACCTACACAAAATTTTCAAAAGCAAATAAATACAATGTCCCAATTGATATGAAAAAGAAGAAATAAAAGAAAGTAATTTATTTTTCAAAATACGCATTTCAACTTGTAAATGAGGACATAATGATGCAGTCAGATGTACATAGTAACTTATGATGAATAAGTTTGGATTTAAAAATAAGAACATCAGAAACCACTGCGGACAAGTATATGAAAATAAAAGGGCAGAGGTATAGGTACAGACTAATACTTGGGAAAAAAAAAAGTATTAAGATAAAAATGGAAATAAAGAAGTAACCTTATCTGAAGTTGGAATAATATGCTAAAGTAATTAACAATCAAAGTAGAGAAATTAAAGAAGTATATTACTATCTCAAATGAGCTAGGTCCTATTTATTTATAAAGTGCAGTGTCAAAATCTCCTAAGTTATGTCATGGGATGAAGTTGGAAGAGAGTATCCGAAAATCCACCCTTCTCAGAAGGCATCCCAATCCACCCCAGAAGGCAAAAGACACATCCTTCTGACTTGAAATCCTGTTGAGACATACAATCAGTGTCCAATCTGTAAAAAGACCTTGAAAATGTATTCTTTAAATGGTGCAATAAGGAATAGAGGAGGAATTAGATGTAAAAAAAACTGTAATGCAAGAGCAATAAAGCCATTGTGTAACAGAGGATACTTTTAGGACAAAGCAGATGAGCTACCCCAAAGTAAGATTTTCATTTCACAACCTGGATTTCATATCATCATACAGGCAATAATATGAAATATTAGTCTATGTTAAAGAAATCCAATGGAATCTCTGCATTTCATGTGTCTCCATTAATTTAGTAATTGAAGTTTAAACAGGAATCTCAAAACTGATTTTCAATGATTTTCACTACTGTGCTGAAATCCTTTTCAAGTAAATATGCAAGCTATTAATGTTGTAATAGTTACAGAACAGAATGTGCAGAGATAACAAATTACTTAATTATTTTGAGACAATACTTTCATTTGACTTAAGCTTCTCTCTTCATACCAACAATGGTGGTAGGACAATATTCTTAAGACGATCCTCCACAATTACTGTTCCTTGGCTACTCAATCAAACACTAATCTAGGTACTGCAGTATAGGGATTTTGCAAGTGTAATTAAAGTCTGAAGTCAATTGATTTGAAGATACAGATATTTTGTGGGTGGACCTGACCCAACCGGATGAGCCTTTTAAAAGCAGTTTCCTCTGGTGGTGGCAGAAGGGGAAGTCAGATATTCAAAGAACAAGAGGGATTCAACAGGCCACTCTGGCTTTGCAGCTGCAGGGGGGGTCATGTGCAAGGCCTGGAGAGCAGCCTCTAGAGTTGGAGTGACCTCCCGCTGACAGATAGCAAGGAAGTGTGGATCTCACACCTACAACTAGAGTCAGCCAATAACCTGCATGAGCTTGAAAGTGGATTCTTCCCCAGGAGCCTCCAGATAAGAAATCAGCCAGCCTGGCTGACACCTTGATTTCAGTCTTATGAGACCCCTGAGCAAAGAACCCCGTCAAGCCCAGCTACTGAATTAAGAGAACTGTAAGCTAATCGATGAGTGTTGTTTTCAGCTGCTAGGTTCACGGTATTTTTGTTATGCAGCAACAAAAAACTAAGACCACAACCTTCTTCTAACTTAATAAGCTTTTTTATTTCTCACGAAGATTTTTCAGTATTAACATGTACTACAAAATGGTCCATTTATATTTGTAGAGGGGCTCGCCTGGGGAGATGTGCAGAAGCCAAGGAGGATGCAGAACAAATCTTCATTAAGTTGGACTGTTTCACATGTCATAGGACATCTAGCCAGTAGCATCTCCAGTCATTGTGGCAAATGAAATACCCTCAAAATTTTCCAAAATGCACTCTAAGGTGGTGGCACTGCTTTGTTGAGGTCCACTAAGAATTGATGGACAAGAATAAGCACACCTCATCAAAAAAAAATTTAGAGAACTTGCCATATTCAAAATCTCCCTTGAAAATACATGTTGGACCAGGCACAGTGGCTCATGCCTATAATCTCAACACTTTGGGAGGCCAAAGCAGGAGGATCACTTGAGGTCAGGAGTTCAAGATCAACCTGTGCAACATAGCGAGACCCCATCTCTACAGAAAATGTTAAAAACTAGCTGGGCATGGTAGCATGTGACTGGAGTCCCAGTTACTTGGAAGGATGAGGCAGAAGGATTACTTGAGCCCAAGAAGTTGAGCCTGCAATGAGCTAAAATTGTGCCACTGCACTCCATCCTGGGCAACAAAGCAAGACCCTATCTCAAAAAAAGAAAAGAAAAGAAGCACCATAAACTCCTCTCTCCTGTGTCCTATCCATTTCCACTGGCAATAAACCAATTTTAGTTTTAAAATTTAACCTCACTGTCAAAATGCCATTTGTACAATAGGTTACTGGGAAACACCTTTTCCAAGTTTCTAAAATTTGAACTAGGGGAATTATTTTTGTAAGTTACCAACGATTCTGTTCAATTTCATTTTTAATCCAAGGCAAAACAATAACAACAAAGCTCCAAAAAGTTTAACAAGTCTCAAAAGGAATAGAAATCCAAGCAGCTTTCAAGACCTCAGCTGCAGCCCATGGACTTAATGTGATTCAGCTATAGTGATTTCCCATCTCTGTCTTTCAATTCAAAATTCCAAATTCTTGGGAGGGAAAAAAAACCTCACCAGCCCACTTTGGGTCAGTTATGCATCCCTGGATCAGCCAGCTATGGCCTAAGAAGCAGAGTCAGGGAAGAGAGCTGTAGCTGCTAAGGGTCCAGCCTTGAGAACCAAAAAATTCCAGAGAGGACACGCTGGGCTGGGCAGCTCCATGGACACGTCCACCACATTCATTTGACTGGGCAGAGGTCAATCACCAATTTGAGTTACATTTACCAGTATTTGATTTATTTTAGAAATTATCATATTCTATACATAAATGATTCTATTCTTGCTTAAAACTTACCTATAATGATAATATATAGTCTTTAAGGATAGACACCAAAATGTTAAAAGTGCTTATCTTTAGATTATGACTGCTAGGTATTCTTCTGCATCTGGGTTTTTTCTACCATGAAAAAACAGTACTTATTATTGGGGGAAACACCTTTCCCCTCTCTCTGGTTTCTATGAGGACAGATTTCCATCACATAGTACTAGTCTCCTTTAATTACTTTATCTCTGGAAAGGATGACTCATTTAAGCATATATTTAAGAATAAATGGGGTGTGCTCAATTCAGCTCCATCTGAGAGGTTTCACAGAGAGCCTCAAGTTCTCATGGTTTCTTCTAAGACAGCCTGTCTGCTGCTGCTTGGGACAGGGTGGGTGGTGAGTCTAACTGCGGAGTTCAGTTAGCAAACCCATTTGACTCACACACTAAAGCATGTCCTCAGCCTTTATCACTAGTAAAGGTGATTTTCAGGATCCTTATGCAACTCCTTTGGGTTATTATTCAATGTTCAGAACATAAGCAAGCAAAAGGGTGTTGGTTATTCATTGGGCTCCCTCAGACTCCAAATATGTTTTCAAAATCCTTTTACATCCAATTTTTAAGGAGGAAATACTGAAAAAATTCCTCAATTACCATTATTTTTCCTTTGTCACTTAATTTCATCTTTCTTGCTATCTCCAGCCCTATAATTTACTAATTTGTTATTTGCTTAATTTTCATATTCTGATAGTGAAATGTTGAAGTCTCACAGAACTTAAATGTGGGGAAATATGTAAGGTCATCTAATCCAGTGTATTCACTGCACATAATGAATTGAGGGAGAGAGGTTAAGACCAAGGCCACAGGGCTAATTAATGGCAAAACCAAGTCTTCACACCCAAATTTCTTATCTCTAGTGTTTTTACATATACTGTCACACCTCTTAAGAACAATTCTATTTTTTAACTTCTATAGCATTTCTGCCAGCTTTTTACATATTTTGTTTCTCTGTTCTGATAATCATTCATTCATCATATGATTTCACTAACATGTGTCTCCCATGTTCTTGCTACTGACAAATTGTGAACTGAGTTTCTCTTCAGCTTCTGCTCTGAAATCATTTATCTTATGCTGTAACTGGGTAGTCCTGCTTTTCTTGACACTTGGTCATGGCAAGCTGGTTTGTCCCTTAGTCTCATAAGCAACAATTGTTAGACTTTAGTTTTTAACCAGCAATCATCATTTCATCTTTTTACTTTGATAAACTGAATCAGTCTATTTGCATAAACGTAAAAAATGGTGCATTTCTGCTATACTCCATTATCCTATAGGTTTATTATTATTCTCTTGTCATTAAAAAAAATTAACAGGATTTGTAGTAAATGTAAAACTCTTATTTCTCTTTAAATAAAAAAAAAATAAACTAAGCTGCCTATTGTCTTCCTTTTTCAAAAAACTTTAAAATCTTATTTTCCTCATTCATCTTATTTTTAATTACGTATAATATAGAATTTCTAAAAATTACACTATTCATGTGATATATAAATACATACTAAAGTATATTAAAAGTGGTAATCTTTTACTCCCCTCTTGCCCCAAAAACCATCACTCCCCTCCACAGAGGTAAGCTCTAATAACAGTTTGATATATCCTCTTCCATACTTTTTTCAATATCTGTAATTTTGCTTTTTTTCCTATTGATTTTCCTAATCTGAAAACATCACCACATAACTATTCTCATTATTATCAATTAAAAAACTTATAAACTCTGGACTGATACAAAACTTATATTGTTATGTTTGTCCTCCTTCCCACTTCACTCTGTCCTGGCAAAATCTGAAATTTATTATGGGATTCCACATGATCACACTGCAATCTGTACCGTGGTCTAAAGGCATATGCTGTGCAGTGGCCACTAGCCATATTTGCCTATTTAAACTTAAATAAAAAGTAAAGAATATTTATTTTTATTTCTTTGGAAAACAGGGTCTTGCTCTGTCTCAAAGACTGGACTGCAGTGGAGTGACCATAACTTCACCCTGAAACTCCTGGGCTCAAGCGATTCTCCTGCCTCAGCTTCCCGAGTAGCTAGGACAAATGTGTGCCACTATATCCAGCTAATTTTTTTAATTTTTTGCAGAGAAGAGTTCTTGCTATATTGCCCAAGCTGGTCTTGGAACTCTTGGCCTCAAGCAACTCTCCCACCTTGGCCTTCCAAAGTGCTGGGATTACAGGTGTGAGCCACCACTCCTGACCAAAAGTAAATAAAATTTAAAACTCAGTTTCTCAGACCCACTAGCCACATTTTAAGTGACTAGTAGCTACTGTTTTGGACGGTATTCCAACATTATCACTGCAGAAAGTTCTATTGGACATTGCTAGTCTGAAAACTTAGCTAATTTTATTTATTTATATAACAGTTAAATAAATACTCTTTGATAACAGCTAAATACTCTTGATTAAAGTTAAATACTCTTTGATAAGGTGCTTTCAAAGTTCCATTACTTTTTGTAGGTGTTTTCAAAATGTTTCCAACTGTAGAAAATTGCATGGTCTATTATCCAGGAAGCTATTGTTTCCTGCTAGCTTCATGTGGATTTTTTTCTTCTTTCAAGTTTAAGGTCTCAAGCTGTTTTTAACTACCACATTTTAAAATCTTCTCTTTTCTGCTGGAAGTGGCTTAAGTATCCAGGAAGGGAAGAATTTTGTTGTGGAATATCATAAACTCTCAATAACCATACTGAGGTGGCCTTTCATTTCAGAAAAGTTTTGCATAACTTTTCTCCCTGATTATTTATAAGCTGTATATTCCAATCTTTTCTACTTCTTCTGGTAGTCTTACTTTTTGAAAGCTTATATACCCTCATCAGGTTTTCTAGATACATTGGTTCTATACATACAGGTTTTCTGTTGTGATGTTTTATGTTTCTTTTGCATGGTGAACTTTGAAATTTTCCCTATGACTTCTGTTCTGCTATTGATTTTATGGGAGAATGTGATTGGAAACTCCCGCCTTTCTTGCATCTTCAGTATCACCTATTTCTTGCACTGTGGCTCCTTCCTGTCCTATATTGCTACCACTGATATTTTTAGTTATTTTGTTTTTTTAAATTTCAGCACATTCCTTTCTACAGATGTTAGCTATTGCACCTCTTTGAATACCACAACAATTTGCTTCTATTTGCTTGAGTCATCAAGCAGCAAGGCCTGCGTGGGTGGGTTCCTGTTTCCTTCGGGCTCCCTCTTCCCTTCTAATGTTGTGACACTTTAATTTTAATCAAGTTAGAGTTTTCCTCTGGTTTTCACATTGTTTGAGAAGCTGGCTTTTCTGGGATTTGTTGTCATTTGTATTTGTGTCAGATATCTCCACTATGACTTGCTCTTATTAGCTTTTCTAAAGTCTTTTTTAGAGATGTGTTTTCTCAAAATGGGTCCAGAATAAAAGTAGCCTAACATGTGGATGTAGCTTGCATTTCAGAAGTTCCTTTTTGAGACAATTACTGGGAAATCAGAATGTCTGCAAAGAAGGAAAAATATATTACAGATAACGGTTATGTCCTCAGACCAGTTCACAAAAGCAGTCTAAAGTGCAATTCCTCCATGGCAAAAATTAGTGAGTGTTTGAGCCATAAAGACAGAAAAACTGGCAGGGAGATAAGAAGGGATCTTTCCTCTTAAGGACACTGCAAGTTCCTAAGACTTTGCTATATTTTAGAGAAATATCCAAAAATCAGTTTCCTATTTCATTAAAGGATCTGAAGAGCATCATGAGGTGAGGTCTGAAGAGTGAGACTGGGACACACAGATGGGGTTGAGAAAGCAGTGGTCGGCTTAGAAGACTAACAAAAGCTGTCTGCTGTCTCTCACCACTTCTCCGGACCCTGCCCTAGATCAATTCTAGGACGCGATCAGAAATGAGACTGGGTTGTTTGTTTATTTTTGTAAATAAGGGGTTTTAAGCTGCAGAAAGATCTGGAAGACAATGGGAAGGAAAGGGAAATTCTGTGGTTCATGAAGCAGTCTCAGATGCACAACGGTAAGTAAATGACATATTATCAATGTATACATGTTGAATATAGTCTGTATCAATCTCAACAGTTAACCTCTTTGCAGAGCAATCTTTAAGCCATTTGAAATCTCACTGTCAATTACAGAGGAATATCCAATCATGAGTATTGAAAGTGTCTTTGCTATAAATACAGTCTTACATTAACCAAAGATATTTAGAAATCCAAATTCTCTCAGACATAATTTTAAACTGCTGTAACTACATCAATCTACTAATTTTTAAACTAACCATACTCAACAAATATGCAAAGATAAAATCTGCCTTATCAATGAATATCATGGACTCCAAAAAATGAATAAAGTAGAAAACACCCACAGCTCATTATAGATGAACTCATTTTTTAAAAACTGACATATAATTCACATACCACAAAATTCACAATTTTAAACTGTACAATTCAGTGGTTTTTAGTATGTTCACAGAGTTGCACACCCACCACCACTATTTCAAGAACAATATTATCACCTTAAAAGAAAATCCTGTACCATTCATTAGTAGTCACTCCCCATTCTCTCTCCCCACCGGCCCCTAACAACAATTCCTTTACTTCCTGTCTCTATGGATTTACCTATTCTGGATGTTTCATATAAATGAAATAATATTTGTGACTTTTTGTATCTGCCTCCTTTCACATGCATTTTTTCAAGATTCATCCAGGCATAACATATATCAAGAATTCATTTGTTTTTATTAATTTCATGAATTTTTATATCCATAGACCACATTTTATCCATGAATAGCATTTTATTTGTATATACTTTTTTTTTGGGGGGGGGAAATGGGGTCTTGCTATGTCACCCAGGCTGGAATTCAGGGGCATGATCATGGCTCATTCTAGCCTTGAACTCTTGGGCACAAGTGATCCTCCCTCCTGATTAGCTGAGACTACAGGTGTGGGCTACCAATCCTGGCTAATTTTTAAATTTTTTGCAGAGATGTAGGTCTCGCTATGTTTCCCAGGCTGGTCTTGAATTCCTGGCCTCAAGCAATCCCCCCATGTCAGCCTCCCAAAGAGCTGGGATGACAGGCGTAAGCCCCAGCACTCAGCCAAGCTTCCTTTGGTACTTCACTACTACATGCTCCTTTGTACTTGCTTGGTAAATGTGCTTATATCTTTTAAAAAGCTAAGCGTTATTATTTTCCTAAGAAGATTTGAAATTGGAGAACAAGTAATTTCTATTTCCTTTTTAAGTAAACTCCCACAGACCCTAATAAAGAATAACATCTAGCATGAAGAGATATAAATGAGTAGCTGCCTTCCCTGGATTCATTTTCTCCTCCTGTAAACAGGCTATACTGTCAACACTAATAATTCCCATCAGGATAACTTATGTGTAATTAAACAATACCATACACATCTAATTGTTACACAGCGTAGACAGGGTAGGTGATGAAACACTCCTCAACTGATTGCACAGGAAATGTGGTTTTAGCAAGCCTGCTCTATCGCCCAGTCCAACGGATTACTTCCATCACTGACCTCTGCTATGTTAATTGTCTGCATGTTCCTGGGAGTCTTTACTTCCTTATGCATAGTCCTTTTCCCAAAATCAAATCCAGGATTTGTCACTTAATTGGTTCTTAGTGGGGATAACAGAGGTAAAACCAAAAATCCAAAATATTTTCCTAAATCCCTACTAAAAATTCTATAAGGATAAACAGGCTAATCCTTCAAAGCCTAAGACTTGGTTCCTGAGTGGATTTTGTATGACACTGTTTAATGTCCCTACCTTCCCGAAGACATAATTAAATTTTAAAAATTATACTTCTAACATTACCAAGTCTTTTTTTTTTTTTTTTTAAAGAGACAAGGTCTCGCTCTGTTGTCCAGGCTGGATGACAGCAGTGATGCAAGCATAGTTCGCTGCAGCCTCAAACTCCTGAGCTCAAGCTCAAGCCTCCCATTTCAGCCTCCCAAGTAGCTGGGACTACAGGTACCCACCACCTAGTCCAGCTAAAAAAAAAAAAATTTTTTTTTGTAGAGATGAGGTCTTGCCATGTTGCCCAAGCTGGTCTCAAACTCTTGCCCTCAAGTGATCCTCTCACCTTGGCCTCCCAAGGCTCTGGGATTGCTGGGATTATAAACATGAGTCACTGTGCTCAGCCCTAATATTATGATGTCTTAAAGAGATAGAAACCCTTTTAAATTATTGAAGTATTCCAACTGGGGACAACCCCCTACTATATCAAGCACTGGGAGTCTGGTGGTTTTGAGTCCAAATTTGCTTCCCTGTAGCTTGAGGGAACTGTACTCGCCAAGGCTCTGAGAGAGAAGATGCTACTTATTTACTAGTGTCCCCTCCCAAAAAAAGTTCAAGCCTCTAAGTTTAAAAAGTGTTCACACTAGGATTTGTTCAAGTTTCCTCAGACTCAAATGGTTAGGGTAGTAAGGGACTTTAGAAATCTACTTTAACCTAATTATTTTACAAATGAAAGAGAGGTGGATAAAAGAGAAAAGACTTGCCCAAATCTATAGAGTTCGTTGAGAAAACTATTAAAATAAAAAGGTACTCAGACTTCCAGGTGGAAGCTCATTTCATCATACCACCTATCTAAAATGTCTAAGTATGGACAGTATTGTAATTTCTCTGTGCTGCAGTGAGCCGAGATCGCATCACTGCACTCCTGCCTGGGCAAGACAGTAAGATGCTGTCTCAAAAAAAAAAAAAAAAAAAGAAGAAAGAAAGAAAGAGAGAAAGAGAGAAAGAGAGAAAGAAAGAAAGAGAGAGAGAGAGAGAGAAAGAAAGAAAGAAAGAAAGAAAGAGAAAAATTCCTCTGCTTTCTAAGACAAAAAAAAAAGGAAAAGGATAACTTTCTGATTTAGAAAGTGGGAGTGGATCCAGCCTGGACAGTGACCAAACCCCATCTCTACCAAAAATAAAAAATAAGCCAGGCATGGTGGTACATGCCTGTGGTCCCAGCTACTTGGGAGTCTGTAGTGGGAGGATGGTTGGGAAGTTGAGGCTACAGTGAGCCGTGATTACAGCACTGCACTCCAGCCTGGGTGACAGAGTGACCCTGTCTCAAAAAAATAAATTAAAGTGAGAGTGGGCTGGGTGCAGTGGTTCACACCTGTAATCTCAGTGTTTTGGGAAGCTGAGATGGGAAGATCTCTTGAGCCAAGGAGTTTGAAACCAGCCTGGGCAATACAGGGAGACCCTATCTCTACAAAGTTTTAAAAATTAGCCATGTATGGTGGTGTGCGACTATGGGCCGAGCTACTCCGGAAGCTGAGGTGGGAGGACTGCTTGAGCCCAGGAGTTCAAGGCTGCAGTGAGCTATGGCCATGATTGCACCACTGCACTCCAGCCTGGCTACCAGAGCAAGACCCTGTATAAAAAAAAAAAAAAAAAAAAAAAAGTGAGAATGAAAGGTAGAGGTATCAGATTTCATTTCATGAGATAAATGATTTTTTGTTAAGTATCATTCCATAGTTCAAGTTTTAAAAGTTGCCAGTAAAGTATAATATAAATGTCATGATGGTCTTGCCTAGAAGCTAAGCAAAATGAACTAGATCATCCCTGCAATCTGAAGGTTTTTCACCATATTGAACTATGGCGGCTATTGATTTTGTTTGCCCAAAGCTATCACCATTCCCTCTTTTCCATGAGCAAAGTCTGTAGTCCCTTGGACAGAAGAATGGGCATGTGCCTAAGAATGGCTAATCAAGCACCTCACATCACTGGCAGGAGTCTAAGTAGGGCCAACCAGAATCCTCCCTGGGAACTGTGTGACACAGATGCTGAGAAAAATAAACACCCTCCCCGTTTCCCACCATGTGGAGAGCCCAAGACCAACATTCAAAGAGAAATAGACAAGCAGACATGGGAGATAGCAAGAGAATCTGGCAGTGCCAAATCCTTGGTTCTCATTCCTGAGCTGGTCTCTTTGTAAATTAATCTTGTATCTGTATCAATTACAGAGGCCAGAAAATTCCTTTTTTGCTTCAAGTAGTTTGAACTGGGTTTCTATAACTTGCAAATCCAAAATCCTAATCTATACTTACCCCAAGAGAGAGGACTGAATATACATTGCCCTTAATGCAAGGAAATCAATTTGGACGCCTTTAGACAGGCTATTATGTCTTACATCTATCACTCCCAATATCCTACACCCACCAACTTCACTATTTTTATTACATAAACCCTGAAAGCATCTGATTTTGCCAGTGCTTCCCCAGGATGTCCCTGGAATTTAAAAAAATCCTAATATAAGCTTGTTTCAGTTGATTTCCAAAAAAAGTTGAACATAAAATACATTCAAGGTAACACAAATTAAATGTGATTTTACCCTATCTAGAACTTCAAAAAGCCTAGGTATCAACACTTCAGTACGTGAGGAAGCAAAATTTCAAAATGTAACACGAATCCAACGGAGGTCTGCTACTTCAATATAATTTAGTTGCATCCTTTTCTTTATACCAATGGAAATCAATAACAGTAATAAATCTCAGGACCTACCTCCAATAAGGCTCCAGTTTGAAAGAATTTCAAAGGCTTTTCAATTGAATAATAAAGGCTATGGTAGCTACCCTTAGCCAGGTATGCTCGGACCAGACCAACCGCTATAACCAGCCACCTAGTAAAAGAGAAAAGAACAATCAGGAGAAAAATAAAAATTTAAAAAGTAGGATTTAGGTTAATAGGCAGATGTGGCAATAAAAGATATTGCTAAAGGTGACCTCAAGAATCAGTATCCTGGATTTACGAAAGGTAGCTCTCAAATGCCAAGCTATAACGCACTGAAGTGTTGTACCACCAACAGCACCTTATCAAGAGGGCTCAGTGAAAGCACAGTGGCACCTCACCCATCTGGAGCTCATTTTTTTGGCAACTTTGCTGTTGAGAACAAAGCCAAAAGGAAAGGAATAAGCTAAAATGGTCCTTGTGCCGCTAAATTAGGTGCCAAGAAAATCTAAGTCGAGAAAAAAAAACAGTTAAAGGAAAATTTTAAACGGCCCGTACAGTTAAAGGGTTTTTAATAAGTACAGGGTAGAAAGAAGATGCTTTAAACTATTTTTATATTGTCTCACTGGAACAATTACCCATACCTTAAAATCTATCCTTTTAAAATTAAGAATTATAGGCTTTTGTTAAAAAAAAGTTTTTAGCCCAATTTTCCAAAATCAACTCAGAAATGAAAGCCAGATCAATACAAATCACAAAACAAGGAAGCATTTAAGCATACAGCTGTGAATGTTACATTTTTGTTCCACTGTCCTCAAAAATAAACATAATTTTTTGTCAAGTTGCACAACAAAACAAATGGACCTTTTCATTAAGGTATGTCTCCTGGAAGGATTTAGGTAAATGTACAATATCAACTAGGCAATGGGGTGTGTGGTCTCTGCTATTTCCAAAAAAAACTATCATATAAGGACATAAAATAAGAGTTTGTAAAAGAAGAAATTATTTAATGGTGTAATTGGTACAACTATTAACAGCATTAAAAAAAAAAAAAAAAAGCTTACTTTGCTCTCACAATCCCAATTTCTCTTCCTGGTTTAAGACACCACTCCTTACCCTTCACCCCATTTTCTTTGTTCATTGCTCAGGAATAGACTTCTTTCTTCTTACCAAGGTACCTTAAAATCCCTCTCCAGTCCAATGCCCTCACCAGCCCTTGCTAAGACACAAGAATTTTATATATAAATATTAATACACACAGAGAGTCCAGGATGTTTTTTAAAAAATCAATCTATGTGACCACTGATGTGATAAAAGCCTGAATCTGCACTAGTTCTTCATTGACCTGTGAATCAAGAGAAATGATTTCTAGATCTGGAACTTCTATTAACAAGTTCTATGATCTTGTGCAAGTCACAACTTCTCTGAGCCTGTTTCCATATCTACCATTTCTAATACTAGCAATAAATCTATGATCCTTCCATGATATTATTTTCTTTTCCGTGAAAAAAAAAAGCAAGGTGCTGAATTGTAAAAATATTAAAAATATTGCCATTTGTCTTATTTTAAAAAGGGGTAGAGGATTATAAACATATTTGCTCGCATCAGTATATTAAGGATACATAAAATTAACTGCCTCGAGAGAGAGGATCTGGGGAGAAGGGAAAGGTGGGAGGCAGGAAAGATTTTCACTGTTTGCCCTGGCTTATATTTTGAATTTTGAACCCTGCCAATGTATTACCTACTTTAAATAAAAATGGATGTTCACTATACAATTCTTTCAACTCTTCTGCATGTTCGAAATTTTTCATAATAAAATGTTAGGACTTTTTAAAAAATTACAAATGAACACTGTATAAAAATATATAATATATACAATATATATTATATACAAATATATAAATATAAATATATAACAAATTGATCCTGTGATCCTCCTCACCAAAATGATGAGTTAAGAATTGCAGAGGTGAAGGAACCTTCATCACCCAGCCCAACCCTTTAGTTTACAGATGAGAAAACGGAGGCTAGAGAAATAAGGTGATTTATCTTAAGTCACACAGCTAGTTAGTGGCAGAGCTTGAACTAAAAACTCGCCAGGATAAGGGATGGACTTAAATGAGGGAGACAGAGACGGGTAAAACCGTTTCGAGGGTCTATTCTCCCCGTCCCCAGTAAATCTGCCTTCTACCCCGCTGTTTCTTCCCCACCCCAACCCATCCTAAAAGTCTAAACTCATCAAAAGCCCAGCTCTGCTCAAGTCGCTGGCCAAAAACTTTGAACGCTTTCCCAATACCTTTCGGATTAAAGCGCAGCCCGGATTTTGAAAACAGCCGCCCAAATGAATGGTCACTCTGCAGCCACAGCTCCTCCGCTCCCCAGGCTGGCGCCGTTCACCGTCTGAGCCTAGCCGCCCGGGCTGGGCTCCGCGCCGCCAGGTCTTCCGGCCGCCGCCCCCGGCCCCGCACCTGTGGCCAGTCCACCCTTCCTCCCGCGGCCCTCGCGAGACAGTGCACGGCAGCAGTCCCCCGGGCCCCAGTGCCTGGGAACTTGGCTCGACCCCTAGCGCAGGCGGGAACTCGCGGGCAGCCACAGGGGTCGATTCAGCGCTCCGCCGCGCTCCGCCGCCCTCAGCGCCCAGGTACTGGGTCCCGGAAATCGCCCGCCGGGGCTGCACTGCGTGCGGTGGGCCGCGCCGATCCACTCCGCGCCGATCCGCTCCGTTCCGCCGGCCGCAGAGCTCCCTCCCCGGCCGCGCTTGGCTCCCCGCCTCCCCGAGCCGAGCCCCAGCCTCACCCTGCTGTCATCACCACATTGTAGATGACCAGGTACGCCGTGGCCAGAGGCCCCGGGCCCTTCTTCTTCCGCGTGCCGCTGGCGTCCCCGGCCCCGGCCCGGCCACCGCCGCCCCCATTCCCCTTCGCCGCTGCAGTAGCCGCCGCTGCCGCCATGTCAAATGCCCGGAGCCCGCTCTCCCAGCGCGAGCGCCTCGGGCCGGACTCGGCAAGGCAACGGGGCGGAGGGAGGGACGAGGGGGAGGCGGGGCCGGGGCCGCGGGGCGGAGCCGGGGACAGCGCCCACGGCGGCAACCATCTTGGCTGAGGGCAAAGACGCTCCTGGCGCTCGCGTCCCTCAGTTTGCCTCAATTGCCACTGCCATTTTGGATCAGGGTAAGTCCCGCCTTTTGCGCGCTCCCGGTTACAACCTCGGCACCATCTTGGATTGGGTCAATGTGGCCACCCTCGTCAGACTCGCTGCTTCTGCCAGCTGGATGTTGCGTTGTCCTTCGCTATTCGCCCTCCTATAATCGCCGCCTCCTTGTTGAATCAAAACAACTATGCTGTCGTTCTCCCTTCTTCAATGGCCCTACCTTTACACCTAAACACAGTCGCTCCTGTATCCTGCCATTTTGGATCCGGGCGGTTGACGGTGGATTCACTTCCCGTCAACCCTTGAGGCTGCAGGGACCAGCCCTTTCCTAGGTGCGCTTTGCTTCCTAACCCGTAGCTGGGTTGGAGATTCCACCTCCGAAGGTTTCTTCCTTTTGTTTTTTCATAGCTAATACAGTGGAGAAGCCCAGGTGGCCTAGAATCCAATGTCGTCCCTGAGGGCTTGTCAGGTGTTCAAGTTCATCTTCCACCTTAGACCTCGTTGGCTCGCTCCTCGTGAGGGCGAGAGGAGGAAAAGCCCATTGGGCTGCCGGGTAAGGGAGCAGATTTATAGCTACGGTGACCAAAAATAGAAGAATGGTGGCTTAGGTGGAAAACCTGCCTGCTTTGAGAAGCTGGAGCAGCTCGTGGGCACTGCTTCAAGCAGCTGACCCTACTTTCCATTCATTGCTTTGTTTCCGGAGGTTCTTTATTTGTAAACGTCCCCTGCAATTTTTACATACCCAAGCAGCTCCTCAAAAGTATTACTGTATATGCAGTAGTATTAAATATTTATGGGTTCATTCCAGCCAAGTATTTATGGAGCATCCACAAAGTTGCACTGGAGTTCATGGCACTAAGTGAAAGAGACAAGTCATCAATCTCCCAGGGATTATATAGAGCAGCGGCCCCCAACCTTTTGGGCACCAGGGACCGGTTTCGTGGTGAGGGGTGGATGATGGTTTCAGGATGTGATTCAAAGGCATTGCATTTATCATTAGATTCTCATAAGGAGCACACAACTTAGAAGATCCTTCCAATGCGCAGTTCACAATAGGGTTCCCGATCCTATGAGAATCTGAGGCAACCACTAATCTGAGGGAGAGGGAGCTCAGGAAATAATGCCCCCTTGCTTGCTGCTCACCTCCTGCTGTGCCTCCTGGTTCCTAACAGGCCATGGACCGGTACTGTCTGCAGCCTGGGGGTTAAGGATCCCTGAGGGAACCAGATGAAAATGCTTGTATTAGTTGGTGAAAAGTGATATCAGGAAGTTATTACAATAATCCAGCCATGGTCATAGTGGTGTGGGCCAGAGTGGTAGAGATCGAGGTGATGAAAACAACAATGAATTCTGGATATATTTTAGAAGCAGAATCATAAGATTTGTGGATATATTAGTTTTGGAGTGTGAGGTAAAAGGCAATATGAGCAACTTGTAAGAACTGAGTTGTGTAAGAAACCATTTTTAAGACGGAAGTCAGGAATTTTGTTTTTTGTATGTTGAATTTGAAATCCTTATTAAACATCCAAGTGGAGAGGCTGGGTAGACAGTTAGATTTAGACACTGAGGTTCAAGGAAGAAGTCCAATGGGCCAGAGATGCAAATTTGAGAGTTGTCAACGTAAAATAATAAAAAAGGTAAGAATCTAGTTTAAAGGAAGTTTATTCAAGCATAAAGGTTGAAGCACAGATTCAAGTTACCCTATTTCCTCCACTCCCCACTCACATGAAAATTGTATATTGAGAAGGATGCAACTGTTTTGTCTTTTTATCTGTTGACACATTTTAAAAATAATTCTCATCCCCCAATATCCACCCTTTCCCCTTTAAATACTGAAACCCTCAAAATCATCTTTGGAGAAAGGCATATACCTGTCTCCCTGGCATGCATCCTTTACTTTGGCAAATAAACCTCCTAAAATAATTGAGACTTGCCTTGGTCATGTTCTTTAATTTACAAAGGCAAGATGGGGGATGGTTAGATCAGGTCTCTTTCAGTTATAATTTTCTCAGTTACAGTTTTTTCAAAGGCAATTTCAAGACCTCAAGAGATGAAATTGAGATGTATGAATTGACAATTGTCAGAGTGCCATCCTTTCCCACCTTTGCATATTGTTTAGAGATTCTACTGCGTCATTTTCCTGAATTTTTTAAAGAGCAAGTTGGTGAGCCCGAATTGCACACTGTGATCAGAGGGCAAAAAAATTTTTTTGCAAAAGAAATAAAGAAGTGAGCTATTTTACAAAATCAAATAATCATTCATCCAAAAGCTTCTTTCATTCATTTGACTGATTTATTTTTTCAATATAATCTACCTAATGGGAAAGTAGGAGGAGGCAGGAATGCATAAAGTTCTCAGTTGGAAATTAATTTAAAACTCAAAGTATCTTCTTGCAGTCACTTAGACCCAACTCCAATGTGTTATTTACAGCAGTGACCCCCAACCTTTTTGGCACCAGGAACTGGTTTCATGGAAGACATTTTTTCCACAGACCAAGGAGGTAATGGTTTCAAGATGAAACTGTTTCACCTCAGATCAGCAGGAATTAGATGGAGCACGCAACCTAGATTGCTCACATGCACAGTTCACAATAGGGTTCGTGCTCCTATGAGAATTGAATGCCACTGTTGATCTGATAGGAGGTGGAGCTCAGGTGGTAATGCTCACTTGCCTGCTGCTCACCTTCTGCTGTGTGGCCTGGTTCCTAATAGGCCATGGACCTGTACCAGTCTGTGGCCCAGGAGTTGGGGACCCCTGCTCTACAGTGCAGTCAGAGTGATCTTTTCCAAATACAACCTTGTTCATGACTACTCTCTACCTCTATCCCACCCCCTTAAGATATTTAAATGGCTTTTGATGACACTTAGGATAAAGCATAAAATAAGTTAATGTGGTACACAAAAATCTGCCTAGGCTAGACCTCACCTGCCTCCTCAGTCTCACCATGCCCCTCCTAGCCATACTGGCCTCATCTTAGGTCTTCCAGTGAGCAGTACTCCTTTTTGCCTCAGGGAATTTGCATGTGCTGTTCCAATCATGCCTTCCCAACAGCCCTCCAAAGTCTTAACTCATTCCAGCATTAACTCAAAAGTCTAAGTCCAAACTCTGATCTGAGATAAGGCAAGTCCCTTCCACCTACAAGCCTGTAAAATCAAAAACAAGTTAATTACTTCCAAGATACAGTGGGGGTACAGGCATTGGGTAAATGTTCCTATTCCACATGGGAGAAATTGGACAAAACAAAGGGGCCATAGGCCCCATGCAAGTCTGAAACCTGGCTGGGCAGTCATTAAATATTAAACTTCCAAAATAATTTCCTTTGACTCCATGTCTCACATCCAGTGCACACTGATGCAAGAGGTGCACTCCTAGGGCTTTGGGCTGCTCTGCCTCTGTGGCTCTGCAGGGTACAGCCCCTGAGACTGCTTTCATGGGCTGGAGTTGAGTGCTTGTAGCTTTTCCAGGTCCAGGGTGCAAGCTGTTGGTGGATCTACCATTCCTGGGGTCTGGAGGACAGTGGCCCTCCTCTCACAGCTTCACTAGGTAGTGCCCCAGTGGGGACTCTGTGTGGGGTCTCCAACCCCACATTTTCCTTTTGCACTGCCCTTCTAGTAGAGGTTGTCCATGAGGGCTCAGCCCCTGCAGCAGACTTCTGTCTGGACAGCCAGTCATTTCCATAGGTCCTCTGAAATCCAGACCTAGGTTTCTAAACCTCAACTCTTGGCTTCTGCATACTTGCAGGCCCAAGATCATGTAAAAGCTGCCAGGGCTTGGAACTTGCACCCTCTGAAGCAATGGCCCAAACTGTACCTTGGCCCCTTTTAGCCACTAGCTGGAGCGGCTGGGACACAGGGCACCATATCTTGAGGTGGCCTAGCCCATGAAACCATTTTTCCCTTGTAGGCCTCTAGGCCTGTGATGGGAGGGGCTGTCCTGAAGATCTCTGAAATGCCCTGGAGACATTTTCCCCATTGTCTCAGCTATTAACATTCAGCTCCTTGTTACTTATGCAAATTTTTGCAGCCAGCTTGAATTCCTCCCTGGAAAATGGGGTTTTCTTTTCTACTGCATGGTCAAGCGGCAAATTTTCCAAACTTTTATGCTCTGCTTCCCTTTTAAACATATGTTCCAATTTCAGATCATCTCTTTGTGAACACATATGACCATTTGCTTTCAGAAAAAGCCATATGACATCTTGAATGCTTTGCTCCTTAGAAATTTCTGCTGCCAGATACCCTAAATCATCCCTCTCAAGTTTAAAGTTCCGCAGATCTCTAGGGCAGGGGGCAAAATGCTGCCAGTCTCTTTGCTAAAGCATAGCAAGAGTGACCTTTGTTCCAGTTCCCAATAAGTTCTTCACCTCCATTTAAGACCACCACAGCGTGGACTTCATTGTCCACATCACTATCAGCATTTTGGTCAAAACCATTAAACAATTCTCTAGGAAGTTCCAAACTTTCCCACATCATTATGTCTTCTTCTGAGCCTTCCAAACTATTCTGACCTCTGCCTGTTACCCAATTCCACACTTGCTTCCACATTTTCAGGTATCTATATAGCAGTGCCCCACTCCCAGTACCAATCTTCTGTATTTGTCCATTTTTACACTGCTATAAAGAACTACCTGAGACTGAATAATTTATAAAGAAAAGATGTTTAATTGACTTACTGTTCTGCATGGCTTGGGAGGCATCAGGAAATTTACAGTCATGGTTGATACAGCTTTGCTGTGTCTCCACCCAAATCTTATCTTGAATTGTAGCTCCCATAGTCCCCATGTGTTGTTGGGGGGATTCAGTGGGAGGTAATTGAATCGTGTGCCTGGTTACCCCTATGCTGTTCTTGTGATAGTGAGTGAGATTCACAAGCTCTGATGGTTTTATAAGCGTCTAACATTTCTCCTGCTTGCATTTGTCTCTCCTGCCGCCATGTGAGGGAGTACATATTAGCTTCCCCTTCCACCGTGATTGTAAGTTTCCTGAAGCTTCCCCAGCCATGCAGAACTGTGAGGCAATTAGACAAACCTCTTTCCTTTATAAATTACCAAGTCTCAGGTATTATAGCAGTGTGAGAAAGGACTAATACAATGGTAGATGGTGAAGGAGAAGCAAGCACCATCTCTGCAAGGCAGCAGGAAAGAGAGAGACATAGCAAAGAGGGAACTGCCGAACACTTGTAAATATCAGACCTTGTGAGAACTCACTATCATGAGAACAGCATGAGGGAAACCACCCCCATGATCCAATAACCTCCCACCAGTCCCTCCCTTAACACATGACGATTACAATTTGAGATGAGATTTGGGTGGAGACACAGAGCTAAACCATATCACCCCTTTTTTGCATTTATAATTTTTAAAATATCACTAATTCTTCCCCCTCTACTCAGTGGAATTTGTACATCTTGCTTCTCTTCTTTTATTGGTTACCATGGAAATTACAGCATGGATCATTAATTCATTAAAGTCTAATATTAATCAGTATCTTTATCATCTTCCTAAACAATACATGAACCTTTCAAATCTGCCTGGTCATTTTTAATAATCCCTTGTTCCTTGCCTGTATGGGTTTTGATGAATACGTAATACCATGTATCTGTCACTATACTTTGTACACAGTAGTTTCACTGCTCTAAAAATCTGTGCTTCACCTATTCATCCCAACCCAGCCTCCTCCCACACCGATAGTAACCATTGATTTTTTACTGTCTCTGCAGTGTTGCTTTTTCCAGAATGTCATATAGTTGGAATTACACAGGATGTTGCCTTTCTGTTGTTGTTTTTTTTCCTTAGCAACATGCACTTAAGGTTTGTCTGTGTCTTTTCATGGCTTGATAGCTCACTTCTTTTAATCACTGAATAATATCCCAGTGTCTGGATACACCTTTTTTTTTTAACCTGTTCACCAATTGAAGGACATCTTAGTTGCTTCCAAAATTTGGCACTTATGAATAAAGTTGCTATGAGCATTCATGTGCAGGTTTTTATGTGGACATAAACTATGTTTTAAATTTAATCTTTTGTTTTCTTAAATATTTTTATATAGGCTTATTTTATTTTCCCTATTTAATAATTCCAAAAAAATATTTGAAGTTTCTGGGGGACTAAATCTATTTTTGTTGTTGTTTTTGCTGACTGACTCGTGGTGGCTTATCTCCCTGTAATTTTTTATTATAAGTTTATTTTATTGAATTTATTTTATTGAAATTCCAAGGTCCTACATTTGGGATGCTTTCTTTCAGAAAGACTTTTATATAACTCTGCTATAAGCCAAATGGCATCTGGACCACTTTAGTGCCCCCTTCAAGGATCCTGGAGGTCCAGCTTCCTCATGTTGCCATAGCTCCAGGTTTAGCTTCTCAGTCGCAGAACTGGTGTTGGCATTTGCAACATAATGAAAACTCCCATATCTATCTTTTTTAAAAATAGAAATTAATACAGAATAACATCTTTATGACCTCAGAGGTAGAGAATTTTAAAACTATCTATCGAGATCACCAACCATAAATGAGAAGATTCGTACATTTGACTATATTAAAATAAATAGCTTTTGTTTGCCAAAAGATAGCATGCAATAAGCAAAAAAGCAAGGTACAGAGTTGAAGATATTTGCCACATATATAATTGATAAAGAATTAGCCTCCAGGATATGTGAAAACTCTTTCAAATCAATAATATACTATCACATTGAAAAAATGAGCAAAGACTTAAACAGAAGAAAATAAAAATGATCAATAAACATATGCAAATATGCTCAGTCTCATTATTAATTAGGGAAATGCAAGTATAAATGCAGCGAGATACCATTAGCTATCCTCTAGATTGGCTAAAATTCAACAGTTTGATAATGCCAATTGTTGGCAAGGATATGATGCAGCAGAAACTATGCAGACTACTGTTGGTTAATTGGTGCATTCAGTTTGGGAAACAGTATGGCATTATCTAGTAAAGTTGAAGATACATATATCCTGTGATGGTTATTCTACTGCCAGGTAGATGACCTTAAAGATCTCCTAGGATACATTCATCAGGATATTCAAAGCAGCATTGTTCATCATACCCCACACTGAATACAACACAATGTCTATCCACAGTAAAATAAATAAATACATTGTGGTACAGTCCTATGATGGGATACTTTACAGCAATGCAAATGAACAAACAATGGTGCTACTCAACAACATGGATGAATCTCATAAACATAATATTGAATGACAGAATTAAGGCACCAAAGAATATATGTAGTATGATCCCTTCATCTAAAGTTCTAAATCAGTCCAAATGAAATGATGTTGTTTAGGGATATAGACACAGGTGGTAAAACTATATAGAAAGGCAAAGAAAATGACTATCACAAAAGTCAGAATAGTAGATACCTCTGATGGAGAGAGAGGAGTTTATGACTGAGAGGGGACAAATAGCAGGGACTGGGAGAGGGCATAAGCAGGGGTTCTGAGAGTAGGAAATATTTTCTTTGCTCATGTGAGTATGGTTCTGTAGGTTTTCCTTTCATGATGATTCATCAACATGTATATTTATGTTTATGATAGTTATATTTCATAATTGTTTTAAACAAAGGAATAATCAGCACAAGGAGAGGCAGAGGTATGACATCCAGGAAAAGTGCACAGGTAGCTTCACCATTGTTGGTGATGTTCTTAAGTTAGGTGTGGGTTCATGAGTGTTCATTTCATTTTTATGCTTATTACTTACATATACTTTATATGTTAGATATACCTCATATGTTAAATATGCATAAGTATTGAGGAGTCCTGATAGTAGGAAATAGGATGATTTGCATCAGGATTGTCATCTAGGAAGATATCATTTAGTTAATCTGGACGTAATAAGAATGTTAGAGACCAGAGTCACTGCTATCTCTTTCAGGGAAGCCCTATTGACAGACAGGAGCCATATTTTGTACCGTATTATCCTCATTTTCCTGACTATGTACATAGATGCTAAAACTATAAAGCAAAACTGTGAAATGTTTATCACAAAAGTCATGATAGTGGATATTTCTGAACTGGAAGTGGGCACCCCTCTTTCTTGTCTTTTTGTCTTCATAGAAAAGGCACAAAAAGATATATGTACTAACCAAATTTCCAGGTTCCTAAATAATGTAGACTAACTCTGGCTGGTTAGAGAGAAAAGGAATTTTTTGAAAGGACATTGGATAGCTCACAAAATTGATGAAAAACTGAAGAATGAGGCTTGGAACATGGAAAGGAGCCATGGGAAATTAGGCAGCCAGAAATAGAGACAAAATCAATACACAGGAAGCATCTGGTTAGTATCCAACTGCTTCTGTCATTGGCACAGCCACCACTGGACATTGGATAGTACCCTTATTGCTTCCACTTCCACCTTTGGAAAGATTCTAAATGCTATTTGCTTCTCTCTGTTACTCCACAATCAAGGTCTTAGGTAGGAGCATCTGATTGGAAGGTCCTGTACCCAAATTCTAGAGACAAGGGATCTGGGAAATGGCCTCTTTGAGCTTCTTTATTGGAATTCTTTCAAATAGGAAGTGTGTTTAGATACTGGGAGGCCAAAAATGAAAAACTCCTATCACGGGGAATGTTAGAAATAAACATATCTGGCTTCTGCCTATTCACAAGGAGGAGGAAAGATTAATAGGATCAGTTAAGATCTGCAAAATTCACGAGGCCACGTGTTTACTTGGAGACAAGGGATTCTGCACAGTCACTGACCTGAAAGGCAGCCAGACTTTCTCTTCCTTCTGCTTTGCAGTGCACTACTCTTTCTGTTTTCTAGTTTTTCTGCCTGTGATTGGCAATGGGAACTGTGGTGGAATTCTGATCAGGCCTGCCAGGCCAGGAAGCTGTCTTCAGTTCAGGAAGGAGACACATGACCCTGCTGCCATCTCCAAACTGGCCAGCATCAGAGAACTCTACAAGGATATATTTTTGGGTGCTTGACCAACCATGAAGATAACTGACATTTGGGCCTGGCATGGTATAATCCCAGCACTTTGGGAGGGCGAGGCAGGAGGATCACATGAGCTCAGAAGTTCGAGGCCAGCCTGGGCAACATAGTAAGACCTTGTCTCTGCAAAAAATAAAAATATTAGCTGGGTGTAGTGGTGCATGTCTGTAGTCCCAGCTACTTGAGAGGCTGAGGCAGGAGGATAACTTGAGCTGGGGAGATTGAAGTTACAGTGAGTGGTGATGGCACCACAGCACTCCAGCCTGGGCAGGCAACAGAGCAAGATCCCATCTCAAAACAAAACAAACAAAAAAAACGCTGACATTTGGATTCTTGTTTGGCTAGTGATCTAGTTTTTCCATCCTGCAAAACCCTGGAGGAAAAGAGGGACAAGTGATAGGATTCAGACTCTAAATTCCACCCTAAACTTCCAGTTAGCTGTCTCTTAGACTGGCTAGTGATACAACCTAACATAAAATGGCTATATCAGATTCTTCTCTTTGGAAACTATAAACCAATTATTAATAATATTTATTTTTGGGTGAGACAGCATCATTTGTTTTAAAATATAGTAGTTTTGTGATGAAAATATTTTTTCTCTCTTTCTTTTTTTTTGTTTTTTTGGTATGATCACAGCTCACTGCAACCTCAACCTCCTGGGCTCAAGTGATCTTTCTACTTCAGCCTCCCAAGTAGTTGGAACTACAGGCACACGCCACCACACCTGGCTAATTTTTTTTTTTTTTGTAGAGATGGGTTTCACTATGTTGCCCAGGCTGGTCTTGAAATATTGGGCTCAATTGATCTGCCTGCCTTGGCCTCCCAAAGTGCTGGGATTACAAGTGTCAGCCACTGTGTCTGGCCTCTCTTTGTTTTTCTTCCTGGGAGATTTCTATAATTATGTCTTCCAACTTAATTTTTTGAATGCTTAATTTTTCATTTTTTGTATATAGCATCCTGTTTTTTGTATATAGCATCTTGTTTGATTTGGGGTAGAATATTTTCTTATATCTCTTTGAGGATATTAATTATTGTTTTCCTCTCCCTATATCGTCTCTATTTCTTCCAAGTTCTTTTTAATCTTTGTTGTCCTCTTTGTCTTTCGTGTTAGAAAATTTTTCTCAAATAACTGATGGTATTTAGTTTTTTGCCTGTATTTAAGAGTGAGGCACTAAAAACTGAAGCTCTGTGTCTAGGTGGGGCCTGTTGACTGTGGGCCTTCCTGTAGAATGCTCAGTCATTAGAATGACCTTAGCACTATCTGAAAAGTTCATGATAATGCAGAATTCAGTTGGATATCATTTAATGTCCATAGGGGTGTTGCCCTACCATAAAGAAGGATATGAAAACATTTTGGGATTCTACTAACTCTGAAAAGGTTTTAACAGATGATGATCGTTAATATTGAGTGTCAACTTGATTGGATTGAAGGATGCAAAGTATTGTTCCTGGGTGTGTCTGTAAGGGTGTTGCCAGAGGAGATGAACACTTGAGTCAGTGGACTGGGAGAGGCAGACCCACGTTCAATCAGCTGCCAACATCATCTAATCAGCTGCCAGGGTAGATAGGATAAAAGCAGAAGGAGGAACTTGGAAGGACTAGACTTGCTGAGTCTTCTGGCCTCCATCTTTCTCCCATACTGGATGCTTCTTGCCCTGGAATATTAGACTCCAAGGTCTTCAGCTTTTGGACTCTTGGACTTACAACAGTGGTTTGCCAGGGGCCCTTGGGCCTTTGTCCACAGACTGAAGGCTGCACTGTCAGCTTTCCTGCATTTGAGGTTTTGGGACTCAGACTGGCTTCCTTGCTTCTAAACTTGCAGAGGGTCTATTGTGGGACTTCACCTTGTGATCATGTGAGCCAATACTCCTTAATAAACTCTCATTCATATACACATCTATCCTATTAGTTCTGTTCCTCTAGAGAACCCTGACTAATACACAGACTTAAATAAGAATCCTGAGGATCCAATGGAATGGGCATAAGTATCTTTACCGGTAGTTGGAAAACATTACATATCTAAGGAGAACTGAAGAAATGCAAAAACAATTAGTGATGAAAGATGTTAGCTACGATCTTTTTTTTTTTTAAAGAGGTTTTCACTCTGTCACTCAGGCTGGATGCAGTGGCATGATCACAGCTCACTGCAGTGTCAGCCTCCCGGGCTCAGGTAATTCTCCCACCTTAGCCTCCCGAGTAGCTGAGACTACAGGCACACACCATGACACCCAGCAGATTTTTTGTATTTTTAGTAGAGGCAGGGTTTCACCATGTTGCCCAGGCTGGTCTCGAACTCCTGGATTCAAATGATTCACCTGCTTTGGCCTCCCAAAGTGCTGGGATTACTGTGCCTGTCCTAGCTACAATCTTATTTGGGGTTGCAAACTCCAGGAATAAAGGAACGTTTAGGACTGAAACCCAAGGACCAGATTTTAGAGTCCACAATGTAGTGACTACAGAAAGAAACTTTACTTGGCAATTAGAGTCGCAAAAAATATTTCCGGGATGTCTTATAATTCCAAGTCTCATGCTCAGCTGAAGTTGTTAGAGTAAACTCAGCCAGCTGAGAAGGTGATGTTCCCCTAAGTGGAAAGGTAATGTTTCTTCAAATGAACAACTTTCTTTAATTTTATGAAATTTAGAATTTAGAAAAGTTATGAAGTAAACCTGTGGTATTAAATGTTAGTTAACATCCTTATTGTAGGTATTTCTTTTTATTCTTATTTTAGAGTTGGGGTCTTGGTCTGTCTTGTCAAGGAGGAGGTGTCCCTGAGAACCCAAACATTCCAGAGAGTATCTGAGAACCTACCTGGGAAAAAAGTCTCATCACACACACACACACACACACACACACACACACACAGAGTAAGCAAAGAGCCAGAAAATTAGCTTAAAACCAGCATAGGGATGGGAAGCAGCATGGGTCTCTAAAGCTGTCCTACCTCTGTCTTGGGAGTACTTCCTATGTGAGCCCTAGTGAGCTCATCTACTTGCCAAACTGGACTTGTCTGAGTAATTTTTTTGGTCTCCTGGCTCCGTCCCAGTTTGGGGGAAGATTTTTCTCATTACAGGTGTGGTAGTTCATACCTGTAGTCCTGAGCTACTTGGGAGGCTGGGGCAGGAGGATTGCTTGAGCCTAGGAGTTTGAGGCTGCAGTGAGCGGTGATAGCACCACTGTATTCCAGCCTGGATGGTACCTTGTCTCAAAAAAAAAAAAAAAATAGCCATATTAGAGAAACAGGTTAGCCTGTGACTCCAATTTAACATATAAATTGTGTAACTGACTTAGATATGGGATTCAAGATTTAACTCTTACTAAATTTATAACAGTATTGAACCATTTAAGAGAAATCAAGTCGCATTGTATTTATAAATTTAATTATTGTGAGACTTACTTTGAGAAGTTATTTGTAGGAGCTTTTCTTGGGAAATTTTGTTATAAGCCAATGGAAGAATTTAAAATGAAAATGGAATTATTATATGCTGGTAATAATTTTCGTTTGTTTGTTTGTTTTGAGACAGGGTCTCACTCTGTCACCCAGGCTGGAATGCAGTGAGGCCATATTGGCTCACTATAACCTGTGCCTCCCGGGTTCGAGAGATTCTCCTGCCTCAGCTTTCTGAGTAGCTGGGATTATAGGCACATGCTACCACACTTGGCTGATTTTTTGTAGAGATGGGGTTTCACCATGTTGGCCAGACTGGTCTTGAACTCCTGACCTCAAGTGACCTGTCCACGTTGGCCTCCCAAAGTGCTGGGATTACAGGTGTGCACCACCACACCCAGCCATGTTTGTTTGTTTGTTTTTTGAGACAGGGTCTCACTCCGTTGCCCAGTCTGGAGTACAGTGGCATAATCATAGCTTACTACACTCCTGGGCTCAAGCAGTCCCTCCACCTCAGCCTCCCAAGTAGCTAGGATTACAGGTGTTTATTATATTTATGAACTTGAATTAAAAATGATTAAGGGAATTAATTAATTAGATGCTAAAAGTCCCCTTAAAAGTTAATATTGCATTTTGGTAGATTTTATAAACCTACCAAATCATATCTGGAAATTGAATTTAAAAGTTTAAGGAAAAGCTAGGCTTTAAAATTTTCAATATGTAAAATATGAATTAAAAAGAACACAATGGTCTCTGAATAATATTTTTGTGTGCCAAAATTGCCGTTAAGTGCATAAAGTACCCACATTGACAATTTGATGAGAATTGGACATTTTTACTGAGAAATTCTCACATGACACCATATATGGGTCATTTCTCTGGAATGTCCAGTTTCCAAGAACAATACTCCAGTCCCTTGCCTGTGCAGGAATAACCTGCAGCAGGGCTGGCTTCATGGGCCGGCATCCCATGCAGTATCACAGGGCCCTGCTCTTAGAAGTACCTCACGCTTGTTTTAATACTCTGCTGTTGCCATCTTGAAAATTTTATTTTAAGCAAGGAGCCCTACATTTTTATTTTGAACCATGGCACTGGGCCCTGCAAATTCTGTAGCCAGTCTTATCCTGTGGTCAGAGTTCTGGTGGTCAACCAGTGGGAGCGGGCTAGAGTTTCAAAGGTCAGTATACAGACTTCCTCTGATCCCTGAGTTTTCTGATTGCCTCCCTCCCACCTGCCAAGTTGTTTCTGTTGTCCACCAGTCCATGGTCTCTCCAGCCCAACTTTAAAAGATCCACTTTCTGCCAGGGTTGGGGGAGGGACTGTCAGCTGGCCATATGGGCTAGAGGAGGCAGAGATGAGGAGGATATCTAGGTCCCCTGCTTTTGCTAATTCTGTGATAGGAATTACCTTGCCCTTTTTGTTTTCTTTTTTAGACAGGGTCTCACTCTGTTGCCCAGGCTGAAGTGCAGTGACATGATCATAGCTCACTGAAGCCTTGAACTCCTGGGCTCAAGTGATCTTCTCACCTCAGCCTCCTGAGTAGCTAGGATTACAGTTGTGTGCCACCACACCCGGCCTGAATCACCTTGTTTTCCTGGCTTTCTCCCCTGTAGACGCTTGCAGAATGGAAAAATTGAAACTTAAAATTAATTACCAATTAGCCTATTCTGAAATTTTGCTGACATCTCAACTCTAATGTATGTCCTCTGTCATTCTTTGCCCTTGTGGGTTTATGCCTTTTGTTCCTTTACTAAGGTTTTGGGAGAAACAGAAAATGCAGATGTTCAATCTGCCGGGCATGACCAGTAGTCTCAATTTAGCTTCCATAGAAACAAGTGCTTTTCTCCTTAGTACTCGATTTTTTTTTACTTTATTTAATACTTAATCAAATTATGTAATTACAATGACAAGTACAACTGGCATAAGTAAATTTAAGAACAAACCCGTTTTGACTCTTGGTAAATATGCAACTCAGTTAGTGGAGACAGAAGTATGTGGGCATTAGCCATTTTACAGAAGGAATGAGAATTGTGATTAAGTTGGGCAAGCTGGCTTATTTGGAGGATTAGTCAACTGAGCTTCTATTTTAAATAAATGAATATAAGGATTCACTGAGAGGGTGCATTATCGAAAGTCTAAATGATTTGGCTTCTTGGACAATAAATTTAACTTTAAAGAAGCTAATCTGTTTTTTTTTTTTTTATAAAAAAAAACGGAGTTTAATTCTTTATGCCCAGGCTGGAGTGTAGTGGTGTGATCACAGCTCACTGCAGCAATCTCTCAGGCCCAGGTGATCCTCCCACTTCAGCCTCCTGAGGAGCTGGGACTACAGGCACATGTCACCATACCCGGCTGATTTAAAACAATTTTTTTTTTTTTATAGAGACAGGATCTCCCTATGTTGCCCCTACTGGTCTTCGACTCTTGGGCTCAAGGAATACTCCCACCTTGGCCTCTCAAAGTGCTAGGATTACAATCGCGAACCGCCGTGCCTGGCCTAATCGGTCTTTTAAAAAGCCTTAAGCAAACAAATGCCTTTCTGGGATCAGGCTCTTTTCTGCACTTTGACATGGGTAGTATTGAAGAGTCCAGAGTAACCTCCTGGCTCCTGGCCCCTGGCCCCTGCTCTGTCCTAACTCCCAAGAATCCCTGGCTCTGCCTTGATCTCCTAGTGGACTTTTTAACTGCTTTGACTTCAAAGACCTTGGTTTGCACGTATGAATCCCTTGAGGCTCCCTTTCATAGGTACCTGGCTCTCCAGCCTCTAGCCTTTGGGAATTTCTGGGCAGACTGACTTGCCTTCCTATTGGCTTCCTCCTCCGCAGGACATTAACTTCAGCTTCTCTGCTCTACGTCAGTTATCCGTTCTTTGTTCTCCGTCTTCCAGAATTCTGACATTTTCCATCTGTCATTGCCTGAATTTGTCTTTATATTTGAAGAGTTTATAGCTCTTTTACAAACATTATTATCCCTTTTTTATCAGTTTAATTAAAGTTCTGAGGAGTAGAGAATCACTGCTTCTCTTGAGTAATTCAAGTTTGGCTTTCTCTCTACTATGGTAGGTTCCTATTTCCTAAGTTGATACTTCCTTGATCTCCTGATTCTTCTGAAAACAGGAGCCTCAGTTTTCAGCTTTTTGGACAATTTGAAAAAGACATCTACTCAGTCTTCAGAGCCCTATTTGTGCTGTGGTTAATATGCAGTCAGAAACAAGTCAATATAAGTCAGCCTTTGCAAATATCAGTTAAAACTTGGGGGATGTGTCAGGATAAAAGTTAAGTGTAATTAGTTTAAAGTCAAGCTAACTCTGGGAAATTTCTTCTTGATGGAAAAATAATACTTATATGGTCAGATAAGCTTTTCTCCTTTGACTATGAAGAAGGGAATATTTAGGGACTAGAAGTTGAAACTTTTCCTTAGAACAAGATTAGGAGTTGTAACATTTCCTAAACTCACAGCAATTGTTTTCTTTTGTTTTGTTTTGTTTTTGTACAATTGCATGGCACTTTCAGTTTCAAAGATCCTTTTTTTGAGAGGTGGATAGAACTTAAAATAATACCTTCCATCTTTAGTACAGTTGTTGGTGGGGTATTGGTTCCAGGACACCCCCACAGATACCAAAATCTGCGGTTGCTCAAGTCCCTTATATAAAATGGCGTATGTAGTAAGTATTTGCATGTAACCTATGCACATCCTCCCGTATGCTTTAAATCATCTCTAGATTACTTATAATACCTGATACAATCACTTTTTTTATTTTACAAAGATCCAGTGTAGTACTAGGTGAGCAGCAAATTCAAGTTTTGCTTTTTGGAATTTTGTGAAATATCCCCCATAATCTTTTTTTCTTTTTTCTTTTCCCTTTTTTTTTTTTTTTTTTTTGAGACTGAGTCTCACTCAGCTTCCCAAGCTGGAGTGCAGTGGCATAATCTCAGCTCACTGCAATCACCATATCCCGGGTTCAAGTGATTCTTCCATCTCAGCCTCCTGAGTAGCTGGGATTACAGGCACCGGCTATCATGCCCAGCTAATTTTTGTATTTTAGTAGAGATGGGGTTTCACCACGTTAGCCAGGCTGGTCTTGAACTCCTGACCCTAGGTGATCCACCCACCTTGGCCTCCCAAAGTGCTAGGATTACAAGCATGAGCCACTGTACCCATCCCCCACACCGCAAATATTTTCCATCCCTAGTTGATTGAATCCATGGATTTGGAACCCATGGATACAGAGGGCTGACCGAATAGAATTTTTTCACATATTTGAGTTTTTTTCTGCAGAAGTGTATCAGTTCTTTTAGGGTAGGGATTGTTTCTGATACAATCTTAACATCTCTGATGGCCAGAATGAGGGCCTACCATAAGGTCAGGCACATAGAGCTCGATTAATCTTTCTGTCAATCCATGAATGAGGAACTACTATTACTCTAATTTTAAAGCTGTGGAAACTGAGGCATAAGCTACACAGCTATAGTAAGGGGTAGAGGTAAGAGGTAGTAATTTATTTTACAGAGGAAATGAAAATTGTGGTAAGTCAAACAAGTTGGTTCTAGGAACCAACTCCACCAAGAGGAACTGACTCCACTGATGAACCAGGTTAGCTGCTTCCTACCCAAGTACACAGCAGCATTTGCCTTCAGTGACAACACGTAAGGTGCTTTCTGGAGAGACAGACCTGGGACTTCATGGAGCTTGCAGAATCAGTTGTATGACTGCTGGCTAATAGATATTTGACAAGTTAGGCCCAAGACTGTCTCTGAAACATACCACCTGAAGTGAGGTTGTGGAGAAGCACTATAGCTCAATCTCTATCTTCACTATTGGAGGCTACTGATACCTGCCTTGAAGATGTTATTAATAATAAATGTGAATAACCAAATTGACTTAGGTCAATTTGTAACCTCCTTCTCCCTTAGCTATCTCCAGCCAAAAGAAATCTAGTCTAAAAGAGTCGCAAAATGTCTTGTAAAAATTTACCACAGGCCTCAAGCAGACTTGGGGATCTGAAGTCTCTGACATGAAGCCCTTCCTGCAGGTTGTGAGCATTTGGAACACAAGTAAGGCCTGTGGGCTAAAATCTCCAACCAGCAGCAGTTAGAGATTTAATGTTGTCCCCAAGCACTATAGAATTCTAGTGGGAAAGGAGTTCTGATCAAAGGTAGCTGAGGTTAGAAGGATGGTAGCCTCAGGATCACTCCTCTCCCTTTTGGCCCATGATTGAGGAAATTCTGCCTCAGCAGCCCTGTCTCTCTCCCTTTCTGCATCTATCTCATACATCCCCGCTGGTGTTCCCCCCTCTCAAGTAGCTGCAAGTTCCAAAGACATTGGAGAATGTTGGCCTTGTTGGTTATCTCTTATCACAAATAATCTGAGAGTTGCTTGTGAATTGCAGAACTATTTAGATTTTGAGGTCAGAGGCACAGAACTGGTACTTTAAAAATGTATTTTTATTTATTTATTTTTGTCTTGTGTATTTTTATTTTTTAATTATTATTTTTTAAGAAATAGAGACGGGGTCTTGCTATGTCGTGTAGGCTGGTCTTGAACTTCTGGCCTCAAGCGATTCTCCTGCCTTGGCCTCCCAAAGTGCTGGGACTAGAGGTGCGCACCACTGCACCCAACCCTTAAAATGTCTTAAAAAGTGAAAAACTATATCTGAATATAAATAAGAACAGCACTTGAGTATTGAGACTGTATTATCCAATACAATTGATAAAACTATAGACCACACTCTCTGGACTTTCACACAAGCTTTTCAGTTTTAATTTCACGTAAATTGAAAAGCGATGTACATTGACTATAGAGGATTTGAAATGTGACTCATACAACCAAGGAACTGAATTTTTGATTTTGTATATTTTAAGTAACTTAAATTTAAATAGCCACTTGTGAGTAGTGGCTACCACCCTGGTCACCACACATCCAGAATATGGTGATAAGCTTGTATCAGGATAGTCTGGGTTATATTGCAGCCACAGAGAACCCTAAAATCTTGGTGATTTATAAGAACAAATGTTGATTTCTTGCTTGTGTTATGTCCCCATTTGGGGATGGCTAGAGACCCAGATGGCTGCAGCAGCCATCATCTCACACATTGCCAGTCATTATGGAGAGGCTTGTACCAGCACATAAATGCTCTGGTCCCGAGGGTACATATATAACTTCTGGTCACAGCTCACTGACCAGGACTAGTAACATGGCCCCACCTAACCAGGAAGCCAAGAGTGAAGCCCTGTGTGCAGAGATCCTTAGCAACAACTGCCACCGACATTAGCCCCCTGCCTTTCAAAATACAGAGAAGGTGTCCTAAGGGATAAAGAGAGTAGTGCTACTTGTGTTTTCTTGAAAAATGGAGAATTGGGTTTCTCAGAACTCATTTATTACCTCCTATGTGCTTATTAGCACAGATTTATCAAAATCAGGTGAGGTGTGGAACAAAAAGCAAATTTCAAACATTTTATCAAAAATAAAAAGTCTTTACATAAATTTAGAGCTGACAACAGTCAGCATGTCTTAGTTGTATGTAAGAAATATCATCTTTTAATAAGAAGATACTCAATGTAAGGAACAATCAATGGATTTTTTTTTATATGTTTGGGATGAAAATGAATGGAAGAAAGTATATCTGTTAATTTTCTTGGTGCAGAATATAAATTGTACATTTTTCATTAGCAAGGAATAAAAAGAGTCATTTTCTTTAAAAATAATGTTACTAGGGACATTTGTAGATTGTGATTGTCTTAACGAAAACATTAAATATTTATTAACAGGACAATGGATTCTTTTTAGACTATATTAAAGAAGAATCACAGAATTATCTAGCCCTACATTTAACAGCATGTCTTAAACTATTTCTAGATGATGTACAATATTGTTTGAACATCTGAAGACATGGGGAACTCGCCGTCTGATATCTGATAACAGACTTCCTACAAAGCAGGACTGGTAGTTTCCTGATAACAGATTTTTCAGCATGAAGATATGGATAAAGCATTTGGCTGCGAATAATGAATTGCACCAAAGTCACCAATTCAAACCATGCCCTGGTAAGTAATATCGATGATGATGATGATGATGATGATGATGTCACATGTTAAAATGTCATGTAGATTTTAGCATTGTGAGGACTTGATGCTCTTTAACAGTGGTCCCTAACCTTTTTGGCACCAGGGACCAGTTTCATGGAAGACAATTTTTCCATGGACCAGGAGAGTGGGTGGTTTTGGGATGATTCAAGGGCATTACATTTATCATGCACTTTATTTCTATTATTATTACATTGTAATATATGATGAAGTAATTATACAATTCACCATAATGTAGAATCAGTGGAAGCCCTGAGCTTGTTTTCCTGCAACTAGACAGTCCCATCTAGGAGTGACGGGGAGGCAGTGACAGATCATCAGGTGTTAGATTCTCATAAGGAGCATGAAACCTAGATCTCTCACATGAGCAGTTCACAATAGGGTTCCTGCTCCTGTGAGAACCTAATGCCACCGCTGATGTCACAGGAGGCAGAGCTCAGGCAGTAATTCGAGCAATGGGGATCAGCTGTAGATACAGATGGAGCTTTGCTTACTTGCCCACTGCTCACCTCCTTATGGCCACATACCCGGGGGTTGGGGAGCCCTACTCTGTAAGACATCCTTCTAGAATGATTGATATAGTACTAAACTGATGCTCAAGAGAAATATTGAACTAAATGTGTAAATTAGGCTACCTATATAAACAAGAACCCCCTAAATCATTCTGTTCTATGGTAAAACACAACCACATAAGCCAGTTCTTCACCACATTTATGTTTGTTTTTATGCACCACAGTGTTTGTTTTTTGTTTCCAAGATGTATCTGTGTCCTTTACAACTGGTGGCATGGAAAGAAAGAGAAGTCTGCAAAGACTGAACAAACAGCATGCACTGTGGTATCCTTTATTTAAAAATTGTGAGCTGACTACAGTTGTACTGTTCTCATTTACCATTCTGATGGCATAATAAACTGAGAGAACATTAACACAATTCCAAGAAGGCATTAACCTGTAACACATATATACACCACACATGCACACACACAACATACACGCACACAAAGGTTATATTCTGAACACAATTAAAAGTGATGGAGAAAAGTTTTGAATACTCTAAATCAAATAAAAACCCTTTATAAACTGTGGCAATACTGTGGCTATTATGAAAAATATTGTAACTATTTTAAAAGCAAAAGGAAAAATACTGGCAATTTGAAACTAGCAGCAAAAAGCAGATAAAAATAGAATGGAAGATAACATAAGACTAATATCAAAATTCTAATGTTGATTCTGTGTAGGATTGCACTGAAGTAATTTTAAATTGATTCTTGAGGAACTCTTTAAAAGTCCCTTAAAATATTAAATGGCTGCACCTTACAAACAGTGGGGAAAAAAAAGTATTTGGAATGTTACACATACACACATACACACACACACACATACAGGAAATGTATCGGGTCTATCAATTATGGTCTTTGTTAATGACCTTCAAAAAGTTTTATAAAGAAAAAATTTAAGTGCCAACGAAGTGAAAGAAAGTTAAAAATTCCTAAAGATGCAAGTCTGAGTGCATTTACCAGATCTAAGAATATATTTAAAGCTTGAGGGCAAGGCATGTTGATGCACATTTAAGAAGAAAGATATGAAACCCATAAGGTAGGTCAAGTTCTTTGGAGAGTGCTGAGAATGAAGATGAATTAAACTCCGGCTATCTTGGAGGAGATTCCAAAGTACATGGAGTTCTCCAGCTCTCTATCAGTTGAAATCTGTTTCATAGTGGCCAATAGATAATTAAGACTAACTTTTCAGCAAACTGGTTTTTCCTACATTCAAACACAAAAATCTTTACCACACATGCAGAACTGATATTCTGTAACAACATAAATATGAATACTGGTTACAAAGAAAACCACATTAGCAAGGATTTTTTTTCCCCCATGGGTTCTTAACCAAATGTCTAAAGCTGCTAGACATTTGCAAAGAGGGGATAAGTTTAGATTTCCTACTGATTTTGGAAGAAAAATATTTTCCTAAGGAAGCCAGAGTCATCCATGAGCAAGGGACCTGTCTTCAGTATTTATTTAAGAAGCATAATGTTGCTAATGCTTAAACTCATGACAAGTTCAGATCTAGAAAAACTGGCAGGTGGAAGGGGAACGAGAAATGGAGAGTCTGAACGTCTGCAGTGTACTTTGGAATAAAGTGTGCCTGATAAGTTAGAATGGCTCAACTGCTTTCAGAAGGAACTGCTGCAGTACTGGGAGAAAACCCAGTTCTCTGGAGTCAGGGGGTGGGGAGAGAAAGGCCTCCTGTCTCCAGGGACCCTCTGGGCTGAGCTGTGGCCCAGAACCCTCGTTTTGGCCTTATTTTTCATGAGCGCATTCAAGTGGAGAATGTATGACTTTTTGCCCAGATAAATATTTTGTTTGGTTACTTTCTCTCTAAAATCAATTGGTCAGGCAAGTTACTTGTGATTTCCCTAAATGAAATCTAGTGGCACTAGTATCTTAAGTGCCAGCTAATGTAGATTAATGCCCATCAATAATGCTGCTAGGTACCAACTGCTGTTGCTGAAGAATCAACCCACAAATGACCTAACTAGATAATCTATCGCAACTAGGTGCTTTTGCTATCTTGAGTTTTTTTGAGTTTGAGAGAAATAGTCCTTTTATTATGACTTAGAAACGGCTTTTGTCTGGCTTTGTTTCACTCTTCTTCCTCTTCCCCTTCCCCTTCGCCTTCCTCCATTGTTTCCACAATGAGCTCTGCTGTGCAGGTGGCTTCTCCAAGACTGTTGACAGCCTTGCAGGTGTACTTGGCATCATCATCCCCGCAAACATCACTAATAATTAAAGAGCAGTTCCCGTCCTCATCGTAGTCTATCTGGAAGTGGCGGGACTCCCTGATTGACTGGTCATCTTTGAACCAGACAACCTCGGGGTCCGGGTATCCTGCATCACAGGGAGAGAACACAAGTTGCAGGAACTGTTATTCAAAATTTCTTATCAACTCATGCAAGCAATTCCTAAGCTACCACTATTGATTAAGGTGGTTAAGGAAAAAATTTTGATATTGGCCTTTATCAACTGTTTTGTTATCTACATTAGATTATGGGCATGTCTTGTAAATGTCAATATCTGAAACCCCAAATAGAGTATTTTAAAGTTGTTCCATTTCCCAAAAATGTTGGACTAGCACCACATCCCACCTATTAAAACTCTTTTTTTTTTTAAAGCACTGAGTCTCACTCTGTTGCCTAGGCTGGAGTGCAGTGGCATGATCATAGCTCACTGTTGCTCTAATTCCTGGTTCCAAATGTTACTCCCTTCTCAGCCTCCTGAGTAGTGGGACTATAGGAACAAGCAACTCAGTTAAACATCTCACCTTTCACTTTTTAGGGGGTAGGGAGGCAGGGTCTTATTCTGTCACCCAGGCTGGAGTGCAGTGGCATGAACATGGCTCACTGCTGCCTCAACCTTCTGGTCTTAAGCAAGCCTCCTGTCTCAGCCTCCCAAGTAGCTGGGACTACAGGTGCATGCCACCATGCCTGGCTAATTAAAAAAAATTTTTTTTTTTTTTTTGTGGAGACAGGGTCTCCTTATGTTGCCCAGGCTGGTCTTGAACTCCTGGGCTCAAGTAGTACTCCGACCTTGGCCTCCCAAAGTGCTGGATTACAGGTGTGAGCCACCACACCCACCCACCTTCAAACAGACACAGAGTACTACCTGAGGCTAGGCATGGTGGTTCACACCTGTAATCCCAGCACTTTGGGAGGCCAAGGTAGGCAGGGATTCAAGACCAGCCTGGCCAACATGGCGAAAAAAATAAAAAATAGAGTACTACCTGAAATACTGCTCCAACTCCAACTCTATATGCCTAGAGCTAAATACCTTCTTAGATGACTGAAAATACAATTTTCTTTTTTTTTCCTGAGACAGAGTCTTACTCTGTCACTCAGGCTGGAGTGTAGTGGCACTATTCCAGCTTACTGTCACCTCCACTTCCTGGGTTCAAGAGATTCTCATGCCTCAATCTTCTGAGTAGCTGGGATTACACCAGCTGGTAACCACCACACCTAGATTACACCACCACACCTGGCTATTTTTTTTTTATTTTTAGTAGAGACAGGGTTTCACCATGTTGACCAGGCTGGTCTCTAACTCCTGACCTCAGGTGATCTGCCTGCCTCGGCCTCCCAAAGTGCTGGGATTACAGGTGTGACCCACTGTGTCTGGCTGAAAATACACTCTTCTTTCTTTCTTTTTTTTTTTTTTTTGAGACAGGGTCTTGCTCTGTGGCCTAGGCAGGAGTGTAGTGGCATGATCTTGGGTCAGTGCAACCTCCACTATCCGGTCAAGTGATCCTCCCACCTCAGCCTCCTGAGTCGCTCAGACGACAGGTACACACCACCATACCAAGCTAATTTTCATATTTTTTGTAGAGATGGGGTTTCACCATGTTGCCCAGGCTGGTTTTGAACTCCTGGACTCAAGCGATCTGCCTGCCTTGGCCTCCCAAAGTCTTGTGATTACAGGCATGAGCCACTATGCCCAGCCTAAGTTTTCAATTTTGTATAATAGTTTAATTAAACAATTTAAATGAGAAATAAGAGTCAAAACAAATGGGAACAAGGAATCTTTCTGGAGTGATGAAAATGTTCTAAAATTGGATTGTGGTGGTGGTTGCATGACTATAAATTCATTAAAAATAATTGAATTGTGCCCTTAATAAAATAGGTAAGTTTTATGGTTATATAAATTATAACTCAATGAAGCTAATAACACTATATAAAACATAATTTAAAGGAGCTGACAATATTGCTAAGAAGAAGAAGGCAATATTTATCTTAGCGTGATCCAAAGCAGGTAATTTGCCTGTGGACAATTGGAAATGGACCTCACCAATTAGCCTTTATGCATTAGTCATGCTTCTGCAAAGTTCAGCATTAAAAAATAAAATATACAGGTATATAAAATATATATTATATATGTTTAAAGTATATGTGTACATATATATGTCCACATGCATTACCAACATTGTACATTTTGGTTGCATGCATGTGGTATATACATGTACCCCCCTTTTAAAGTCATATATATACATACCTTTAAAAATATACAATATATTCCACCTGACTTTCTCTTAAATGTTGGAGAAGTATTTTTATAGGAAAAAAATTGTAGCCCTGATACAGTTTGGATATTTGTGCCCCCTGAATCTCATGTTGAAATGTGATCCCCAGTGTTGGAGGTGGGGCCTGGTGGGAGGTGCTTGGGTCATGGGGGCGGATCCCTCTTGAATGTCTTGGTGCCCTCTCTGAGGTAATGAGTGAGTTCTTTTCTTGCTCTGTTAGTTCAGGCAGATCTGGTTGTTAAAAAGTGACACATCCTTCTTTCTCACTCTCTCTCTTGCCATGACATGCCTGCTCCTGCTATTATTGAAAGCATCCTGAGGCCCTCTGGATGCAGATGCTGGCACCAAGCCAAATAAGCTTCTTTTCTTTATAAATTACCCAGCCTCAGGTATTCCTTGATAGCAGTGCAAATGGGCTTATACAAGCCCTAACCAGAATAAAAATTATACATAAGAAATCAAGAATTCTGATGTTCTTTTCAACATTGTTTTTTCAAAGCAATTAGGAACAGCCAGACCATGAGATGAGGAAAACTGGGTCAGAAAGAACTGGTCATAAAGGACCCTGCACTCCCACACCCTGCACTCTCAGTACAAAAGTTTCCATTTTGTTTTTATCAAAACAGCATCCATATGCTTTAATTTCTCATCAAAGTTCCAGCCAAAAGTTACATAAATATCAACAAAACAATCCCAAAGAGAAAATTAAGTACAGAATGATAATCATTATGTTATTTTAAAACATTCAAAAGGGAAAAAGGAAAAAAGCTTCAGAAGACCCAAATGCAATCATAATGGTGAGAATTACAAGCAGTGGCTCCAGAGCCTTCAGCACAATCTCTAGTCCGAGAATTTTTACATTATCAAAGGCAGCACATCTACTTTCTTTTAATTGAATGAAGAAAGGAAAATGATTATGGTAGGCGAAGCACTGACAAGGCACTTTGATAATATAAAGATGCAGAAGAAAAACTATTTTTCCCTATTCCTAACTTTGGGTTCTTTTACTCAAAAGGCATTGTCTAGTCACATTGCTGGAGAATCACAGAAAGTGGGAGGCACAGTTTGTTCTGACTGCTGTACTGTGCTATGCAGCCTTGGGAAAGTTGCCTAATAAACTTCTGTGCTTTATTTGGTCAGATCAAAATAGGCAATAACCCACCACCCTGGCTGGCAGGTGAAAGTCACAGACTTGAAGCATAGGGCCCCACCTTATCTTGCCCCTTCTCTTTCTAGATGGTTGCAATCTATGGAAATGGAAACACTTTGTGTCATCAACTTTGCTCATTTCTCAGGTGGTATGCCATGACCCCTTAAGGTCCCTTGAGCTCTGACCACTGACAGTTCCATGGCTGCATTATTCCCAGAAGACAGATAAGCAACCTGGGGAAGATAGCACGCAATGAGTGCTTTGTCCCTGGTGCCTGGCTCCCAACTGGCCTCAGTCTGAAGTCACATTGCATGCTCTCTCTCTGTACCTGCCAGTGCCACAACTTTTCCCTTTACTCCATGACATCTTTATAAGATCTAAAAGGTTCCCCCTTCTCACATATGTCCCCTCACAGATCTCCAGAGCCAGTCTGTGACTTAGCTATCATCTTACAGCTGAGGGACCTTAACCCAGGGGAGTTGGACCACCGTCCAAGGTCACACAGCCTGCAGACGAGTAGCAGAGCCTGTCGGACTCCACATCCTATGCCTTTGCACCAGCCTTCCTTTGAGGGCCTCCTATGGGCAAGTCACATGTTTTTCACCAGTTTGCAAAGCTTATTTCACTAAGCATCTTCCAAAGCCAGGTAAGTCCATGCAAGGCCATTTCTAAACTTAGTTCTAAGTGGCTGGTGTAAGTAGGTGAAATTTCAAATGTGCCCCCTGGGGAAGTGACTGAAGGACACACCTTTAGGAGGTGGGAGTGCAGGGAATTGCCGTTTATGACCAGCTCCTGCTGACCCAATTTCCCTCAAAGCTTGGTGGTTCCTCACTGCCCCAGGTGGCACAGAACTGACATCTTGCCCAGGGTGCATGGTATGGGTCCTGCCATCCAGCCACATCCAATTCATGGTGAAGAAAAGCACAGCTACAACTTACCTTCAATCTTGCAGTCAAATCTAGCAGCACTTCCCTCCACAACTTCTAAATCACGAATGGTCTTAGAGAAATAGGGCTTTACATGGGGCTTTTCCTCAGCCACGGCCTCAAGGAAAGCTTGCGACACATCTTCTAGAAGACAGAGACGAAGACCAGGTCATTTCTTCATTCCTTGTTCTCTCCTCTCCTCTAGTTCAAAGAAACTAACTTTTTAAAAAGTCGCTGTGATTTAGCAAGACGCAGCTTTGAGAACTGAATCATAAGCATGCCTTTCTCCTGGGGACAGGTTGGCCTGCTGCCAAATGGCTTTTGGCAGAAGAGAGAACTCTGCCCAAACTGAGGAAACGTTCAGCCTCCTCCTTTCCCTTATGCTGACATATTGAAAAAGGAAATCATCTTTCAAAAGGATTTCTGGCTGCATTTCATGCTGCTTCAGGATTCAGCTGAGGGTATCTGAGCAGGGCAGGACCTCACCAGCCTTCCTGGTCTTGGTATCCCTCTACCCTCCTTCTGCAGCAGATGTTTCAACTGCTTTTTTAGAAGGGAGGAGCCAGGTCCTAGCAGCATCTTCAGCTTGCCAGTGGCTCTTTCTCCATGCTTACACTGCCTTCATGCTGTGTGACTGTGGACCAGGATGTGGGATTGGTTCAGGGAAGCTGTAACTTGGAGGGACATCTGTATATCCTTCCTTCCCTTCAGGCTATGTCTGGGTCATCTGAGGAGGGGCAGGAGTGGCTCAGGAGGGACCAGGCCTGTGTGCTGCAGACTCTGTCCCTGGCTGCAAGGAAGCTGCAGAGCAGGCAGCTACAGGCCTCACCAATAACCCTACCTTTGCTCATCAAAGGGATCTAAACTCAGCTTCTCACCTGTGGATACAAAAAGTACCAGACAAGGAGGAACAGAAGGTGTCTCTGGCCAAATGAGGCACTGCCAGAAGATAAAGGCCAGGCCCTGTATGCACCTGAAGCAGGAAGAGGCCGGGGTTTTCACTGAGGAGATCAATGGGACAGCATCTCAAAGGAAGTGGACAAGTAACTGACGCTACTGGTCTCCAGGAGGGGCCCTGCCAGTCCCACTCTGCCCAGTTCAAATGACATGATTCAGCAGCATGAGCAATGCCAAAAAGAATGGACCATAGGAATTAATTTTTATTTAAAACAAAACCACAAAGACAGAAAATAGAATATTTTATAAATCTTATGCAACTACATGTAATTTTAATTTTATTTTTACCTATTGATATAGAAGTATCACTTTTGTAATGAGAACAAAAGAAGCTTTTAATAAAGTCTTTGTTAATTTTAACACAAAATATATGAAAAAGCATAGCTAAGGTCATCTAGTTCTATTGACAAATAACAACTTTCCCCTAAAAATGGTTCAGCCTAAGGTTAAACAATTAAGAATAATTATTAGACTTAGTAATTGCCAGAGCAAACCAAAATTACTTCTGAATTTATACTTGTAGGGCATATTAAAAAAGAAGAAGAAGAACACCACCACCACCACCACCACCACCAACCGAAACCTCCAAATGCGCCTTTGCTCCCCAACCCTTTCTTTCTCACCAACTGGCTGGAGAAAGCTCTCCTTACCTTCAGATTCTAGTTTTTCTGCATTGAGTGGGCTGGTTGGTGACCCTGTTGAGGCTTTCCTGCCACTGAGCCCCGAGATCATTGCCATAGAGGACAGCCTTCCAATGGCTCTCACAGCATTGCCCGTTTTCTGGAAAATAGACACTGGGGTTGGACTCAGGCGTTGTCCCTGGTTCCAGCTGGGTAGTGCAAGGGGCTGTGGGGAGTAGAGCCCAGCCCTGGAGAAGCAGCTGTTCCCCAGAACAAGGACCTCCTGAGAGCCGAGGCTCTGCCAGGGGAGCGAGCCCAACCTTGCTCTGCTCAGCACTGTCAGTGTGTCAGAAGATGTTCAGAGAATGGAATGGGGCCTGGAACTGATGTGTGCGTTAATGTGACTAAACAAGGTCAACATGAGACAAAAACCCTTTTCATACAGTGCTTCAACTCCCATAAAAGGGATAGTTTATATAAAGCAACTGCAGGCTGAGACAGCTCCAAAGACTTATTGCTGACTGGGCCTAGCGGGGCTGTTTCTTGTAAAACAATGCTAGTGATGTGATTTTAATTGGCCAAGAGGACAGTTACTACAGATCCCACAAGTCCTGATGCAAAAATAATCATAATAATAATAACACAGCATTCTGTTGACCTTGGGTAAGTCACTTAACCACTCTGAGCTTCAGTTTCCTTCTCTAGAAAGAAGGGGCTGGACAAGATGATCTCCAAGGTCCCATTCAGCGCTGTTTATAATTCAGATACTTAAGAGATTTCGAGAAACACTCTGGCTGGCCCCAGCACAAGTCTATGATGCAGTGAAGCTCTGGAGGGGAGCTCTTTCCTGGTGTGCATTCAGGCACCAAAAAGAAGCATCGAAGAAATAAAAGGCAACGGCACTTTGCTTTTCGGCAGCGAGACTTGGGAGAGGACAGAATTTCTGCTGAAAAGGATCAGAACATGAGATGCAATTTCTTTACATTGTGAAAATTCTACCAAGCATAGATCCCTAATTATGTACAATTGTGTCTTATTGTTTCTTATCTTTCAAAAAATAAGTTTTTCACCCTTTTTCTAAGGTTAACGGGAATGACTAAGATAAGAAAACTAAGGCACAACCAAGTCTTTCTATTCCTGCACCCAAAACATCTTTGTTAGTCATCTAAAAGCTGTGCATCCAGACAGCAGATGCCACCACAGACTGGCTACTTGTCCCCAGTGAGAGAGGAAGGAAACAGCCTCTTCATAGGCAAATGGCTTGTACTCACTGCACCTCAAACTCTGCCAGCAAAGCCATTTTCCTCCTGAGTTCACTTCACATGCTCAAGTACTTCAGTAAAGCCTCACAATTTAGGACTAGTTGGAAAGCCAGTAAGCTTCAGTAAAAAGACGAATCATTTTGAAAGTAAATACCTTCAGGGTGCTAAGGAAACATACCGAAAATTGTGTGCATGTGTGTATGGTTAAAGAGGAGACGTACTGCTGCAAGCAGGATGACCTGACTGTCATGCCTTCTGCCGTCCTTGCTGCAGACTGCTCTCATGCACTTCGGACAGACATCCCACCTTGCTCTGTCCCCTGGCCATCCCTTCTCACACACAACACATTGTGTGGCGTGTGTGTGGCGTGGGTATGTTTCTGGCCTCTTCCGCCATAGTGAGGCTGGGTCACTGAACAGAATCCAGGCAGCCCCAGGTGGAGGTGATGAGGAGGGGAAGATGGTGAGAGATGTCAACTGAACAACTTAACTGTGTGCAGAACCACCATGTGCCCCTGCAGAAAATGCCCCTGCAGGCTCAGGCCACTTGGCAACCTTTCATGCTCTTCTAGGAGATGTTACTGGTGATATGGTCGACCTGTTTGTTGTGCTAGCTGGAGTGTGGAGAGACCCAGCTCTTCCCATGGGAGGTTACCCTGTCCTCAGGAACAGGTAAGAGGTGGTACTAGCCATGGCAGCCCTCCCTATGTAGTCAATATCAGACCAGCTTGCTTCTTAATCAACCCAATTCTCAGACTCTGCCCTTATCTGCTCTCTGTTCCCTTTATCCAACACAGATTGGTTTGTCCTGGGCTAGGATCCTCTAAATTCAGAGGGCTTGTTCCCAACAATGGACAGATTAGTTCTCTAACCCTAATTGCTGGGAGACCTTGTGCAAATCAGTTCCTCTCTCTGGGCCTCAGTAGCCTTGGAGCAGAAGATTCTAATCTCCCTGCAGTTCCAGACCTCTACAGAAAGACTCTGATTTATATCCATAAATGTGTAGCAGGGAACACCTGCCTTGAGCCCATGGGCTCCCCAATTCCAGACATCAGGATTGGGACTGATCAGGACTGTCTTCACTTGTGTGGTATAGAAAGATGATGTCTTTTCCAGATTTTATTTCATAACAAAATGACTAATATGAAGCTATCAGAATGAGGCAAAAAAGTTATAGTATTTCAGAGGAAGTAGTAAATGTATCAACAAATAAATAGGTCTCAAATAGGGAGAGCTTTTCTAAAAGATGGAGATATCAGCATAAAATATTTGGAAATTGCTTTGTGAAAAATTGCTGAGGAAATTTTTTGTCAGAACTAGAAACGAATATATCTGTATTTTCTAGTTTTCCAGTTTTATGCCTTTGAGCTGACAACTGGTTGCTGCTTTACTGACCAAAGACCTTTCAAAATTTTTGGAACATTAAAACAGCCAAGTTTTAATTTTATAATTTCTCCCTTCATTTTGAGAAAGCCTTCTTCTTGTTTGAGGGCAATTGCCCAGGCTGGGTTCCTGTGTCCCCGGTGGGCACCAGCCTCCTTAATGCACCACAAATTCCCTGTCCCTTGGCGAGCTGGGGGTAGGGGGTCGCCAGCCATCCTGGCTTGCCCAGGCAGGCCTGTGGAGTTTCCCAGGATTAGGGTCTTTTGGTGCCAATACCAAGACATTCCCTGGTAAACATACGGCAAGCTGGTTGCCATACGCCAGCCAGCCATCAAAGCCCCCCATATATATCAACCATTTCCCCTGAGTAGTGCATACCATCAAAATGGGATGGCCAAGAATACTCTGTGCTATACTGGCTCCAGTGTTTTCTCCCCTATTGCCCTTGGTCCATACTGCTGGGGTCTTTATGGTTCCCAGAAAATAAAGATGGCTGCCCACGGGCCTCTGATGTCTAGTCTTTTGCTTCCAGTGTGCATGCAGAAACCCTGTTAATCTGCTCAACTTACCTGCCCCCATTGCTACACCTTTCCAATATATCTTTGTAAAATTCTTTTAATATAAATTTAAAATATACCTTCTTTCAAAATAACTTCATTCTAAGATGAATAATACAATCAGTCATCTGTACCCAGCCTAGCTTTTGTTGTAGGGATTTGTTTCCATGTCACTTCATTCCTCCTAGGGCTTTTTATGAAAACCCAAAACCACACCACAATGAGAAGAAGGTGCCTTTTCTGGCACAGCTGCTGAGAGTTCTTGAGCCTGCCTTTCCCCTCTCCTTCTGCCCTTGCCCACAGCCCACTCCTTCCCACTCCACCCCACCACACAGAACTTTGGCTGCTGCAAGAGGCAACCCCCATATTCCAAGGGCAGCTAAGGTCCTAGTGATTGCAGTTAAAATGTGGAAAACATATTCCTTGAGGAAGCAACGTAACATGAAATAAGAGCTGTTACCAGGGAAGCTACTTTTCAGGGACACTACTTGTTGAATGGGATTTTTGTGGACAATTTTGTGTGCAATCTCGTGGAAAAATCATTTCCAAATGCCTCTACCTATACTAAAATATAAAATTCAAGTTCCTTCTCTGAATTCTACCCTTTTCTTCCCTAGCCCTTCCAGAGAACCCTATGGCTAATAACACTGTAAACAAGAAGAAAAAAATTAGGTGATTGAAATATCAGCATAGGTTGGGCACTCAGCACTTTGGGAAGCCAAGGCAGGAGGATTGCTTGAGGCCAGGAGTTCAAGACCAGTCTAGGCAACATAGCAGGACACTGTCTCTACCAAAAAAAAAAAAAAAATTAGCTGGTGTGGTGGTGTACACCTGTAGTCCCAACTACCACCTACTCAGGAGGCTGAGACGAAAGGACTGCTTGAGCCCAGGGGGTCAAGACTGCAGTGAGCTATGATTGTACCATTGCCCTCTAGCCTGGGTGACAGCATGACACCCTGTCCCTTTAAAAAAAAAAAAATCAGCACCACTTATGATTCTCTCACTGATTTAACTGAAAAATGCCATTTGCCTCCTCTCCTATTTCCTCATCTCTTCTCTGCTCCTAGCCCCAGGGTTTAGGCATCCTCCTGGCTTTGGTTCATCTGCAGATGTTCCCAGATGAAATGGCTGCCCCTTAACCCATAGCTTTAGCCAAGCAAAATCCAGTTAGACTTGCTACTTTGAGGATTGCCCCACCCTGATATCAGTTTACCTATCCTTTCCAGAAATATTTCTTTGAGAACTGCTAGCCACAGGATTATTAATATAGCTGACCTTTGATTTTGTAGATACCTCCACCTTTTTTTTTTTTTTTTTTGAGACGGAGTCTTGCTCTGTCACCCAGGCTAGAGTGCAGTTGCGCAACCTCCGCCTTCCAGGTTCAAGTGATTCTTTTGCCTCAGCCTCTTGAGTAGCTGAGATTACAGGTGTATCCCACCACGCCCAGCTAATTTTTGTATTTTTAGTAGAGACGGGGTTTCACCATGTTGGCCAGGATGGTCTCAATCTCTTGATCTTGTGATCCGCCCGGCCTCCCAAAGTGCTGGGATTACAGGCATGAGCCACTGCGCCTGGCCAGTCACCCCCACCTTTTTAAAAAACTATTTGCTACTCAGATCCCAGTGGCACCAAAAGGTAAGCAGCTACAGATGTTTCAACTCACCTTGCACTTGAGGGAGACCTGGAGACCCACCTAAACCTTCCCATGAGGGGCCTAGCCAGGAACTGACTTCCAGTGTGGAGGAGCACAGCTGAGATGTGCTCAGAATGGTGGTCCCTTAAACTCCACTCTGTGACCCCCATTCGCCTTTGCTCCCTCTCTCAACCTCTGTGTGACACTCTACTTTTTGAGGCAACTGTGGTTTAGTCACCTGGTGTGGCAAATGACCAGTAGTCTCCAATACAGTGATTTCCATTTTCTCTGCCACCCAGGCAGTCTCAATGCCCCTGGGTACCCTGAGTCTCCAGCTACAAGGCTGCTCCTGTCCAGCCCAGTCCAGTCAGAATGGGTCCAGCTCCCACCTCTGTGCCTTCTCCACCTGTGCTGTCCTCTTCTGTGTGTTCTGGCTCAGGTTCCACACCTAATTCAAACTCCTGTGCCTGGGAGCATTTCCTCATCATCACACCCAACTCTGGTTGTGACCAGGTCCATTCTATCCACACACCCCCATGGCTATGGAGAGCTATACGGATAGTTTATACATTTTGGTGTGCGTTACGTCCTTTCATGTCTTAGTTGCTTCAGTTCCCTATTGCACTACATGGTCCCTGAGTGTAGAAACTATGTCCTCTCAATTGCTTGAACCTGGGAGGCAGAGGCTGCAGTGAGCTGAGATCATGCCACTATTGCACTCCAGCCTGGGCGATGGAGTGAGACTTTGTCTCAAAAAAAAAAAAAAAAAAAGAGAAAGAAAGAAAAAGAAAGAAAGAAGGAAAGAAAGAAAAGAAAAGAAAGAAAAGAAAGAAAAGAAAAGAAAAGAAAGAAAGAAACCATGTCCTCTCCAGCAGCCTAAGAATTTTAATTTTAATTGTGATAATAAAAATGATAAAATAGATGATGGTCGTGGTAAATACCTTGTGGCTTTGGATAATAATTTTATCCACCCATGCCTTTTATCAGAGGCAGTTTTGGGGTTAAGACTATGTGTTTTACAAACAAGCTCTGGGTTTGAATCCTGGCCCTTCTGCTTATTAGCTGTGTGATCCTGGATGGCTTTCGTAACCCTTTCTCTGCCTCAATTTTGTCTGTAAAGTGGGGATAATAATAGTACCTGCCTCCTAGGGTTAAAAGATTTAGTGCATTGATAGTGCTTTAAATGGTCCCTGACACACGGCGTGCCTTAATACCTATCAGAAACTGGTATCGTTTTTGGACACTCACCATGTACCAGGCAGTGTACTACTGAAGGCCACATGAGGATGATCTCATATAATTATAATTATCACAACAATGCTGTGAAGTTGGTACCACTACTATCCCTGCTTTACAGATGAGAAAACAAATTCACAGCAAGGTTACATCACTTGCTAAGGACACATGGCTATTAATATACAACCTTCCTAGATGGCGGAACCTTGTCTGTCTCTTTAGATCATGTGCCCTCCTCCTTCATCATAAAGAAATGTGAGACAATCATACTACCATCCCATTCTCAGGGTTGACAAATAGACCTTAAAGTGATGTTGCTTATCCCAAGCCATGAAGACACAAAATGTCAGTGGCTTGACCTGAGTAAGGGTTAAGAGCCCCCTGGGGCAAAGCTTGGGCAAGAACAGAGACACAGCTATGCTAAGAGTCCATCCCATCTCCCTGACAAAGAGACTCTGTGCTCAGGACTAAGCACGCCACTGTACCTGAATCAGCTGCCTAGATGGGTCCCAGACTACTTCAGAAACAAATTTAAACTTTCTTGGTGTGAGGCCAGGGCAAGCTGGGAATGAAACTGGCTTGAATAACACAAATATGAGGGGTAATATCCCAGTCCAAAGTGATCCTCGCATTACCTGCCATTTCCTTCTTGCCATGTACTTCTTCATCCGGTCCTTGGAGAGTTTCTTGGCCTCCATATTCTTGGTATCTTTCATTAGCCATGGATGCTGAAGGCACTGCGTGCAGTCCAGGCGGTTTCTGACAGAGGCAGAGATCAGGAGGTTTTTGAGCAGGAGGAGATCTCAGAGATCACTGGTTAGATCGGAAATGAGTGGCCACCTCTCCCTGGTCATGTAGGGCACAGCCCAGGGCCCCCTGCTCCCGGGTCGTCCACCATGATCAGGACCACTGTGCTCTTCACCTTTCTCCTCACTTGGTGTGGGTGGCACTAACCAGAACCAGCACAGGTCTGTGTTATGAATGCCTAAGCATCGAGGAAGCAACTGGGCTCCATGGCCTACTCTTGGGGTCGAGGAAGAGTAAGTGCTGCAGGGCAGACATTTCTGGGATCGGCTGGCTCCCTATTCCAGGGTGGGGTCATTCTGCTGGTCCCATGAGGGCTGGGGTCCACAGAGCCTAATCCTCCTGCCACCCTGTCTGGAGGAGGGGAGGGCTAAACCCTAGGATAAAACCTCCAAGAATCACTGAACTTTCATGTTTTATGTCTTATGGTATGGTTGAGTATCAGGTTTTTCCTGTTACAACTCAAAGCAGTTATGTCCTGCACATAACCTATGAATTATGACTACCTTAGAACTGTACTGACACTCACTTAATCTTTCTGAAAGCTCTGGGGATTTAGAAACATTTTAGAGCCATTGCCTTAACTGTCACAGGACTAAGAAAGCCTAAAAAACCAAATGCTAGCATACATAGAAAAATGACTGGAAAGAAGTATAGCAAAATGTACTGATCATCAGATAAAGGAATTATAGATGATTTACATTTTATTATGTTCTTCAAATCCTCTATAATTTATATGTATTACTTTTATAATAGGGATTTTTTAAAAAGTGCTGATAGGTGGTGATTTCTGGTTAAGAGTGGCTAGGTGTAAGAGTTTATGGGAATTTAGTGTCTTGATCTATTTGAATAAGATCAGTTCTTTGGTGAATCCATTTTATGAGCACAGAGGGATCTGGTACAGCCTGTTCTGACTTAATTCAAGGTCAGATGAGAAAACAAGATATATACACACATAATCTTGTTTACCAAATCTTCAGTGACTAAAGCTTGGATGACAAAAGCCATCCATGGACCAGAGTTACTGAGGAGGTTTCCATCTCCTGAAGCACACTGGGTGTGGGGGTCCCTCCCATTAGAAGAGAATTTAGATCTCTCACACTATCTCAGTTCTCCTTGGGTCATGCCAATTTCTGATGCAGACTGGGACAGCAAATGGCTAAAAAGAACTCACTGTCAAGGAGAGTAGAACGTGGCCTTTGTGGGAGTTTGGCCCTGAGCTGGCTAAAAAGGACCGAGAGTGGGGTGCATCACAGGAAAGCCTGACAGAGCCATCTGAGACACTCCAATGTTGTTCCTTCAGCAGTAACTGTGCTCTCCTGCCCTGAACAGCCATTCTTCCTCAGCGGAGGCATCAGCAGCCTCACCAGGCTTTTAAGGCACCTGGAAGTGCAGAGCCTTCTGCCTTCCCTGGAGCCAGGCCCCTCCCCTTCTCTCTAACACACCACCCATGTCAACTGCACCCTTCTCGTCAAGGCTACAACTGCTCCCTGGGATTGCCAAGTACAGCTCCAAGCTCCTTGGCACCCCTACAGCCAGGCCTTGCCTCATCTGGTCACCTATTTGCAGAGTGGGTGAGCTGCCCCACAGGCCAGCTGTGCTAACCTAAGTCTCACTGCTCCCTTTCCCTGGGCAGCCCTCCCTACATGTGCAGAGCCCAGGACAGTTCCCTCCAGCAGATTCTGTCTAGGCACACCCACTGAGCACCTTCAGCCAACCTCCCACTTTGGTCTCCTCTACAACTCCAAGCTCCAATATTCCACTGAAACCCCAAGGGCCTGAGTGCCTGACCTTCCCCCAGAGCCTCAGGCTCATGCTGGCCTCCCACTGTTCACTGCCCTTTGTTCACAGCAGCAGCAGCAGCAGCAGCAGCAGCAGGCACAGGTGGGGAACCTCGAGGGGAGGGGGCTAAGCCCAGTGGTCTGGGATCACAGCTGTCCTTTGGCTAGATTTTAGATGATACCTGGCTGTATTCAGGCAAGCACTTATTAAATAACTTAAATATTAAAAAAACCCACTAAGCCAGAATAATAATAATCTAGGGATATGATCAGACCCACAGACAAGTTCTAAGCACCCCTGTCCTCTGCTCTTGCTTGTTGAGAGGGTCCTTCCCCTGCAGCTGCTGAAGAGGGCTGTGACTGGCCACAGCTGTACCCTGCAGCTGCTGAAGAGGGCTGTGACTGGCCACAGCTGTACCCGGAAAATAAGGAAGGCAGTCATTATTCACGCAGAACAGCTGCCCCTCCCTCTGCAACTCGCTCAAGTGTCGCTTTTCAAGTCAGGTGTCTGTGCTTCTAAAGGTGAATCCCGTGTCTAGCTCCAGGGGGCAGGGCCTAGGAAGTCACCTCCCAGACCCACAGGCACTCGGCCTGGGTCCCTCACCGTGCCCACCCTCCCTTCCTCAGGAAATGCTAGGAACGACTCAAGATGGGGTGGTGAGGAGGGTGCCCCAACAGGCAAAGGAGTCCCCCTTTGCTTCCCAACACAGGGCAGGGAGTGGGGAAGCAAAGACTGAAATCCCAATTCATTACTTCATATCTTTCTTCAGCAGACTGCTGATGAAATCTTTGGCATCGTCGGAGATCTCATCAAATGCCTCGTCGTCGAAGTCCCAGGTGGCTGAGGTAACGTTGGCCAAGGTTTCATTATCGTTGTCTCCCATGAAAGGGGAAAGGCCACTGACCCTGGAGAGACAAGAGCAGGAGAGCAGGTATGGATAGGAGAGGTTGCGACAACCAAGTGAGCACTAATTGAGGTCAAAGGCAAGGGTCTGCCAGCCTCCCCACCCTCAAACTCATGCTCTGGAGGCCTTGCACCTGCCTTTCTTCCACTTGTGGAAAGAAAAGCGGGTGTGGTTTACAGAGGTCACCTGCCTCTTGACACAACCTACCTGTGAGGCTGAGGTGCAGTGGGTTCGCTTTAGATTATGGACTTCTGCAGGGTACACAGCAGGGCTGATAAGTCCCTCTGTCCTGGTCTTCTATTCTTCCCCAAAGCCCAGGCTAGAGGCTTCTCCAGGCCCCTTCCTCCTGTGCTCCTGCCCCCTCTCCATGGACTGGGCACGTGGTACAGTGATCACGACTGCACCCTTCTGTCCCCTCCCTCCCACCTCTCTCCACACACCATCAGCTCCAAGAAGAGGGCCCAGCACACAGGAGAGGCTCAGCAAGTGAAGCGTGTGCCCGATGGATAGATGGACTTTGAATCAGCAATGTAGGTTCAGGGCACCTGAGGCATTTATGCCAAACTAGAGAGCTTCCCTATGAGGTGCTGTGGCAGAAGGCAGAGTGCAGCCTCTCTGCTTGCTGGGTGGCCTTGGACAATTCCCTGATCTGTGTCAGTTTTCTCCTCGAAAATGGAGAAGCTACCATTTAACTTTAGGGTGGTCACTCCTTCATCCTCAGCATCATCATGATGGCAGTAGACATTTATTAAACTTTTTCTATGTGCCACACACTGGGTCAAGTACCTAAAACAGGTGAATTCACTTAATCTTAACACTGCCCTATAATGTAGATAACTCTTATAACTTTGTTTTACAGATGAGGAAATTGAGGCACAGCCAGTGAGATTAGAACCCAGGTATCTGCCTCTAGAGCCCCTTAAGTGCTATATTACCCTAACATTTCTGTGAAGATGAAGTAAATTGCAATATTCAGCACTGGCACCAGGCTTGGTCCACAGTAAGGAGCCCGTCCATGCCCAGAGATATCATGCAGTTCTGCTGGGTTCCCTCCACTGCCTCACCAAGCTGTGAGTGCAGGAATGACTCTGACCAGCAGCTTAAGCCAAATAAACTTTGGAAGTTAAAGAATTTCAAAACAAGACAGATCAGATTTATGGCTTACTGACCTTACCTCTCACCTCTGTGCACTTCACTTTCATAGCAACAACCCACTCCACTGTTCACACGAGCCTCGTGAGTCAGCCTCGTGAGTGTTTGACCTGCAGTTGCCCAGAGTCCCATGCTTAGACAGGGCCTGTGCTTGGTTTATTGCTCTGCTGCTGTCATCTCAAGATTCTTAATAATCTTTGAACAAGTGGCTCCACCTTTTATGTCACAAATTATGTAGCTGGTCCTGCCCTGACCTCAGCTGAGCCCCATGAGATGGGTCTGGGGGCCAGGCGTGGTGGCTCACACCTGTAATCCCAGCATTTTGGGAGGCCAGGATGGGTGGATTACCTGAGGTCAGGAGTTTGAGGCTAGTCTGGCCAACATGGTGAAACCCCGTCTCTACTAAAAATACAAAAATTAGCTGGGCATGGTGGCAAGCAGCTGTAATCCCAGCTACTCGGGAAGCTGAGGCAGGAGAATTGCTTGAACCCTGGAGGTAGAGGTTGCAGTGGGCCAAGATTACACCATTGCACTCCAACCTGGGTGACAAGAACAAAATTCCATCTCAAAAAAAAAAAAAAAGAGAGGAAAAAAAAGAGATGGGTCTGGGGGCTTCCTGCCATCAAGCTGTCAAGTTAGGGTTTTACCAATGTCCCTTCTTCCAAATGCTTATGAATCCATCATCATAAGCCAAGCACTGACAGCTTCAGGAGTAAGACTTTGGTTGAGTTTGACAGAACAAAACCCACTTGAAATACTGGGAGAAAAAGCTTGCCATGGGAGGAACCCTCTGGTGAAAGCTTTTGTAAAGAGAAGAAAACTTTTACAATGTGCATCGTCTCATCCTAATCAACATATTTATGTTTCTGAATAATAGATTTTTGTGGATGGGATTTTCTTAAAGCAAGGCCCTGATTTATGTTTTAAGAAGGCAGAGAATCATTCTCAGTCATGTCCCCATGAGGGAAGGGTGGCCATTTACCTGTTCCTGAGTCTGCACTGTTAGCTGCTGCTCTTTTCCCCTCTCTGGACCTCAGTTTCTCTTTTTATACATCAAGGGGACTTGGCTAGATCTTGTAGGGGCCTCGCAGCTCTCTCTGTCTCTGCGACTCCGACCCCTTTGTGGCCCATGCAAGGGAAGCAGCCTGTCTCCTGCCTGCCAGCCACCTGCTGCTTCTTTACATTTTCCCTTGGAAACAGACAGGGGGGAAGTCCTGCAGCACTCCAAAAGATGGCAGGAAAAGCAAACAACCCTGCTGTGGAATGCAGAAAGTTCCCCTTCTGCAAACCTCCTTTCCTTATTAGGAACTATAATCCTGCAAAGATAGGTCTTAATCTCTGCAACTCTGGGCACAGTCAGGGAGAGCCTCATTGCCTCTGGCCTCTGGCACTCCTCCTTCCTGGCAGCCCATCCATCTGAAATACTCTCCTCACCCTGCCTGGCTCCTTGCCTGCCCAAGTTTCCCCAGCATTCTCCCTATTAAAATGCATGTCTCTAGAATAAAACGTAGAATACATACACAGCATATTGACAAAGAGGGTGTTCGAATTTTCAGTAATAGTGTTGCTGGGTGGTGGGGTTTTGCAGGATTTTTAAAAACCTTTTTGGGGAACTTTTTCTACATTGCTAGAATTTACATAAGGGATCACATTTTTTTTTTTTTTTTGAAATGGGGTCTTGTTCTGTTGCCCAGGTTGGAGTGCAGTAAGTTCAATGCAATCTCTGGCTCTGGGCTCAAGCGATCCTTCCACCTCAGTCTCTCGAGCAGCTGGAACCACAGATGCGCACCAACACCCTTGGCTGATTTTTTGTATTTTGGTAGAGATGGGGTTTCACCATGTTGCCCAGGCTAGTCTCAAATTTCTGAGCTTAAGCGATCCTCCCACTTCGGCCTCCCAAAGTGCTGGAATTACAGGCGTGAGCCACTGCGCCCAGCCTTGTCTATTTAGAAAATAGTCATTATTTGTTTTGTTTTTATTTTTTTGAGACAGGGTCTCGCTCTGTGACCCAGGCTGGAATACAGTGGCATGATCATGGCTCACTGCAGACTCAACTTCCCCAGGCTCAGGTGACCCTCCCACCTCAGTCACTCGAGTAGCAGGACCACAGGCACACACCACCATGCCTAGCTACCTTACGTCTTTTTTGCAGAGATGGGGTTTTGCCATGTTGCCAAGGCTGGTCTCGAACTCCTGGGCTCAAGCCATCCACTCACCTTGGACTCCCAAAGTGCCGGGATTATAGGCATGAGCCACTGCGCCCAGCTAAAAAATAGTCATTGTTTGTTAAAAACCGACCGGTCAACAAATAATGTTAGCATTAAAACACCTGTTTATCTCCCTCATCTTATCTAGTTTTTAACCAATAGATTGATCTGTTTTTCACAAAATTGTAATCAGTCTGGGCAAGTTCTTGGATGCTTCACTTTTTCTTCACTGGATATATCAAGTATAGACAGACTCTTCACATTGATTTTTAATGGTCAAATATTAGTCTTTGTGCTGATGAAACACAATGGTCGTGACTGCAGGCATTCTAATTTCTTAATTCTCAGCTCCTTGCAGCAGAACATCCCCCAGGGAATCTGATGTGGAGGCCTGTTTGGCTTTCGGGTAGAAGGTTAGGAGAGCAGACGATGCAGAAATGCCTCTTGGACTACACTTCCTGTGTGTGTGTGTGTGTGTGTGTGTGTGTGTGTGTATGATTTTTGTTCGGTTGGTTTTTTTAGAAGTGGGGGTCTTTCTGTCTCAGCCAGGCTGGTCTTGAACTCCTGACCTCAAGTAATCCTCTCACCATGGCCTCCTGAGTAGCTGGGACCACAGGTGTGCACCACCTGTGGCTTCTGTGTTGTGCTTCAAGCAGCAGACAGATGTCCCGGCTGTACCAGTGGCCAGTAAGGGGACGACACATCTGCTGACAAAACTACTGACTGCTAGGAAGGGGTCAGTCTTTTATCCATGTTAGCCATCTGATACTCTGGTAGGAGAGCTGAGAGGGCTCAGCAGGTCCACAGGAAGAGCTGTGGATCATTTTGTGCACTGGCTGAGTAAGCAGCCACCTGGGGTTTAGTTGTGTTAGTAAGAGTTGAAGGTGGTGGCTGGGCTTGGGGAGGGAGCAGGGATCCTAGGGGTTGCCTATGGGTTGGAATCAGAGTGCATATCCAGGCTCAGTAGCAGAGAGGTCGAGCAGCCCTGGGTGAGGAAGCAGAGGCTTCTGGATCCAGCTGAGGAGCCCTGCAGCCAGACCCTGGTCTGAGGAGGTCCGCGATGCCCCAGCACTGTGATCCCTCCTCAGCTGACTGGGCAGCTGTCCCCAGAAGAGCTCACCTGCCTCCCTGCCACACATACACCTCTCCTCCCTCCTGGCATCTCCTGACCACATGCCAGTGTGGGGAGGGACAGCTGCCAGCTGTCTGCACCATGGTGGGTGTTCGAAAAACAAGTATGAATGGGAAGGCTGTGCTGCTGGGCCCAGTCAGGAAGAGGCAGGAAGAGGAAGCAGAGCAGCCACTGCTGGTTCACTCTGGCTTGAGGGAGGGTGAGAGAGAAGGGAATGTGGAGTAGGGTGAGGGAAGGGCATGGAGAAGAGCTGTTGTGGCCTCCCCCTAGGCAGCCAGGGAGAATCAAGTCCAGGAAGTAGGGGAGGGAGACAGCAGGGGGAGGAGGGCTCTCAAACGGAAGCGGGCTTTGGATTTCTTCCATATCGAAGTGTGGCCTCCAGCTCCCCGGTACCCTTGCCTCCTGCCAGAAACCTCATGACTATTGCTAACTTTAGAAGGTCTCCAGGTACTCACCCAATCTACTGTCTCCCTTCAGGATCTGGGATGAGAGCGTGGGGGCTCCATGACCCTATCTGGTCCTTCACTATAGGGCCAAGAACTGCCCTGATCGCTGGGCTGGGTGGGAGAGAGTAAAGTCACATTGCCCTACGGGGACACGGTCTGTTGCCTTGCCTTCCAACTCCCTGGCCTCTTCATCTCTCACTGGGCCCATAAAGGAGAACAGGAGGGGTGCTCTGTACAAAGGTGGAAGTCACCCTGACAGGGACTGCCAGACAGATGACCAGGCTCCAAAGAGAGGGACAGAGTGGGGCAGAGGATGCCATGAGGGCCACCAGAGAGCCTCTTCTGGGTACCTCCAGCAGCGGCTCAAGAGTTCTGCATAGCAGGGGCTTAAAGGAAGCCATCTCCTTGGCTCCAATATTTGTTTTCAGCACCACTCTCTGTTGAGAGCCCTGGCTTGGGAGGGGAACTCCCAGACTTCCATCCATGCTGAGAGAGCCAGCCTGGAAAAGCCCTAGAGGACAGTGGCTCACAGTGAGGTTCCAGGAGCCAATATGTGGCACAGGATTGGCCCAGGCTGAGTCTGTGCCACCTGGCCTGGGTCCCTGCCACACACACCCCTCCTCCCTCCTGATACCCCCTGCCCAAGCACCAGCAGCATCAAAACTATCTTCTCCCTATTTCAAAAACTCTGCCCTAGTTCTTGGTCTTTGCTTTCAGATTAATCCGGTAAACAAGGTAGCATAGTGCCCAAATTACTATGTTCCTCCACCTAAAGAAACCCTCATTTGACAGTAAAGTGCCCTTATGACCCAGTGATTCTAGTTCTAGATCATACATCCAACAGAAATGTACAAATATGTTCACTAAAACACATGAACCAGAATGCTTCCAATGGCCAAACTGGAACCCACTCAAAAGCCTATCAAAGCAGAACAGTAAATTAACCGGATTATATTCACACAATGGCATACTACATAACGCTGAGAATAAACAGTCTACAATGACACACAGTACTATGAATGAATCTCACAAACGATGTCAGGCAAAAAAACCCAGACATTTCTTGGTAGTATGATTTCATTGACATTAGCCATGAGGGTAATGGTGACCTCTGGGGGTTGGTAACAGGGAGGGGGTGCCAGAGGGCTGCAGGGGCCTGGCAGTGCTTGGTTTCTTTACCTGGGTAGAGGTTACACAGGTGAAAACTTACTGAGCAGACTGGTCACTGCTCTGTCACTGATCAGTTGAGAGACCAGTTGTCCTGGTTCGCCTGGATGTGTTCCCATGTTAGCACCGAAAGTCCTGTATTCCGGCACACTGGGACTGCTGGTCCCCTGGCCCGACTGTGGGAAGTGGGCAGCCACATGGGCTTCCTTGGCCCCTGTCACCTCATGAAGATGGAATCCCTGCCATGACCCACTGCTGGGTTTGTTCTGAAGATCAAACAAGGTCCTATGTGAAAATCTGTAGGTGCAGAGGATCCTTATGCCACAGAAGTGGGAAAACCCACTGAAGAACAAACAGTAAGGCAAGTCTCCTTGACAGCTGGATGGGGACCCTGGGACCAAGCCAAGCCACAGGGCAGCTGGGGCTGAACAGAGTGAGCTGACCAAGGACTGCTTCTCAAGGGTTCGGTTCCCCCTCCCCGCCAGAGATCAGTGTCAGCACTGCTCAGGCCTGGGGTGGCCCCGACAGTGCAGCGGCAGGCTGGCCCTGCCCCTTCCCTGCTGTTCTTTACTTATCCAGGGAGCCAGGAGTCGAGCAGCTGCTGTCTTCACCGGTCAGTCCCCCTTCGGGAGGGGAGACAGGCTGGGAAATGCACACCTGGCCTGGGGTTTTTCTACTGATCTGGGGGAGGCTGTGGCAGGGGTGGGGGGAGTGGGCTAATCCCAGGCAGGAAAGAGGTTAATTGTCTGGGCTACAATGCCTGTGGTGCAGGTTCCTCTGAGGGGACCGTCCTAATAGGCCACAGTGAGTAAAGTTCCTGAGTACGTGAAAAAGTCACATTGCACAAAAGTCACCCCACTTCTGCTAAAGCTTTTGTAATACTGGCTTCTAAACCTGGTTGTGCATCAGAATGGCCCAGAGCCTTCTCTCACATTGGAGTCTGAAGGCCCCAGGGGTCTAAGAAAGTATTCCTTAAAGTCTTCCTTATTTTCTATGAAAATGTTAAAATTTTTTCTTTTGTTTTGACAATAAAATCATTATTTTAATGAATGCATACACATCTGCATCTTTGGGGACACCATCCCATAACTGCATGTGGCTGCACAAGTTCAGGTTCTGAGGCTAATGACTGCACTGTGGGGCTTCGGAGACTAAAGCAGCCAGACCCCACTGAGAGAGTTCTCAAGCCTTGTTACTCAGAGTGTAGTCCTTGAACCAGCACAGTCACAACCTGGAGACTGTTAATACGGAGCATCTCAGGTCGCCCAGACTTGAACAAAACCCTGCAATGTAAGGAGCCATCTAAGTGAGTCAGCCATGTTCATGTTTGTGAAACACCTGCCTAGATGGCTGGCCTTCCCTCTCTTTCTGCAGTATTGTTCGTAGAAAGGGCTTCGTATTTCCCACCTGATTTTTCAATTCTAATTACTGTGTTACTTTCTTTTGCCTGTTAGTCCCATTGAAGGCTCTATCATCAACAGTGTTTATTAATTCATCCATACACTGGACTCAGAGGTGAGGCTGGTAGTTGGGGTCCCCATGCCATGACGATGGAGTGCTATGCCCTGAAGACAAGGACGATGGCAAGAGATATACTCCTGGCCTCCTGCCGTCCTTCTTTGTGGACCCACACAAGTGAGGTTTTATTACTTGGTGCCAGCCACATTTCCCACCCTCCTGACCAAAGGCCCCAGGCTCGCCAGCCTTGGGGACAGTGAGTGCCCAGAATGGGGCTCTCAGCGTGTGTAGCTACATGATGCTACAGAATATGCAGGCTACTGACTCCTCGGGAGCCCAGGAGCAGGGTGGGCTGCCAGGGATGGGAGGGGAGCCTGCTACCGCCTGACTTTGGGGCAGGCTCCCCATTACAACAATGGCAGGGCAGCCTGGGCACCCTCCTGTGGGACCCTCGGTCCCCACCCCCAAGTGCCCCGGCACTCACAGGATGTAGCAGATGACCCCGATGCTCCACATGTCTGTGGCATAGCCGATGGGCTCATAGTTGATCACTTCAGGAGCCACAAACTCCGGAGTGCCAAAGAGGACCTTCAGAGACCCCGCGTTCTCTGAAATCAGGATGGAGAGGGATAAATTACTAGCATATCACAGAGGCAGCTTGAGGCCAGCAGCTGCCTGAATCTGTGTGTTGGCCCCAACCTTGGAGGGGCCAGACACAGGCTTTGCCTTCAAGTGCTTGCTCCTTGGTAACGGCATGGAGACATCTGACCTCCTTGTTAAACAGATTCATCAACACACCAGCGAAACCAACAAACCACATACTCACCTCATATGTCCTGTGCAGGGTGGGCAGGGTTAGAAGAGGCCATTAAAGCACCTGCCCCTGAATGGTCTTTTTGTGAGTCTGTCTCTCTCGTGAGTTAGTTCCCCTAGCTAGGCAGGGACTGTGACGTATGCTTAATAATAATCTCTGACATTCGCTGTGTCCTGTGTACCTTGCTGGCAGCTTTACAAGGGTTCTCCCCAACCCTAAGGGGTAGGTACAATGCCCGTGCTACCGAGGACGTGAGTGAGGGCCAGGGAAGTGCAATGATTTCCCCACTCAGTTAACAAGTGGTGGTCCGGACTCAAGCCCAGGTAGTCCGACTCTCAAGTGTGCTCACCACCGCCACTCCTCCCTCCTGCCTCTCCTGCTCCTCACATGGCTTCATGGGTGTCCTCTGGAGCTGCTGGGAGGGTAGGCGGGAGAGGCCTCAACCCCAGGGTGGTGCCTCTTGGCCATAAAGGACCAGAGATGCCTGTTAATACACGCAAAAGGCAGATACCTGTGGGCTACATCTGGTCTCATTTAACTTGGCAGAGCTCACAGCAAATGTTCTAAAACAAAGCATTTAACAGTCCTCAGATATGAAAGCTCTGCTCCAATGAATGCCTGCCCCTCAGCCCTTCCTGCTACATTTTAGCCACTTCCCAGTTCTCTGGCCCTCGGCAGACACAGTTGTTCCCACAGTATCCCTCACCAGGGGAACCTGGACATTGTGTTCCTTGGGCTCTGACACTGCTGACTCCTGAGGCCAGCGGCCTCTCTTTTTGTTTAATTTATTGGTGGTCACTGGGTTCAAAGGCAGGCCCTGTATGGCAGCCGCTGCCCCTACCCTGTCCTGTTTGCAGGAGTGAGCAGAGCAGGCACACGTGCCCAGCGTCAGGGCGTGTTTCTCACCTGACTGCGCTGACCACCAGACCAGTCATGGTCTATCGGAACCTTGCCCCCTCACCCCTTTCCCCTTTATGAACAACACATCCTCAGCCAGCACTGAGCATCCTGGGAGACGGTTATTGGGTGGCATTTGCTTGGCCCCTCCTTTCTACTCCCTGCGGGGTGGTAAAATAAAGCCAGCTCGCCCAGCCCTAGGGCTGCTTGCTAGCACGGCAGTGGCTGAGAAGGGAGGATGAAGCTATTTCCTCAATCACTGGGGCATCGAACGGCTGCAGAGGCAGGCTGGCACCTACCAAAGTGCTTTCAGGGATGGCCTTGAGACCCTGACCGTCTCCCCCTGTGACCTCTCTCCTGGTTAGCATAAGAGTCGCAGAGGTGCTGCAGAGCACCCTGAGCAAGGTCTGGGGTCCTTGTTCCAACCCCAGCACATCCCTTGGCTCACAGTGGGACCTCCTGGGCAAAGCTATTGTGAACCTTTGTTTCCTAGTCTACAAGTTGGGGCTCATAACATCTACCCTGCCCACCTCATGGTGAGAATTATAGGGATGATTTTTTATGTGAAAGTGCTCTAGAAACTGTGCAGTCTGATGCAGATGTGCAGAGCCATTCATCACCAAAATGACTTTTGCTGCTAATGGCACCAGAATGAAAAACAAAAGGGGACAATCATCGTCACATACACAGCTAACACCTAAGCAGTCTCACTGTGTGCAAGGCACTCTTCCCATCCCTTTACCTATATTAACACATTTCATCCTCCTAACAAATCTGTGAGTTAGGTTCTACTATCATCCCACTTTTCTGATGGGGAGTTTGAGGCTTACTGTCCCATCCAGTATACGCTAGGGGCAGGATTCGAACCTGAGACTTCTTCAAGGTGTCGGATTTAACCCCAATACTGCACATTTCCTCTTACACCCAGTGTGTGGAACACAAACACCCACTGCAATACATGCTGGTGTCTGTGGAAGAGGCAGATGAGGCTTACCCAGCCTCCTGGCCAGACCAAAGTCAATGAGCTTGATCCTGGTGCCCGTCTTGTTGACACACATGATGTTCTCGGGCTTGAGGTCCAGGTGCACGATGCCCTGCTTGTGGATGTACTCCACCCCCTCCGAGATCTGCCGCATATACTTGATGCACTCGCGCTCCGTCAGCTCGAAGTCCTCGTCGATGATGCGCTCAAACAGCTCACCCCCTGACACGCTGCGGGAACAGGAGCACGGGGCGGTCAGGCCACAAGCTCATGGAGGCCAGGCTGGCAGGGAGTCTGGCCAGGGTAGGCTGGGGGTGGGAGAAACTGGTAGGAAAGCCCAGGGAATGGGGATAATGGGCACTTCCTGAATCCCCGCCCTCCATCAAGGGAGAAGGGTCAGGGCCTCCTGGTTTTCCATTGGGAAACCCTCCCCTGGACCCTCTAAGCTTCTGGGGATTCAGGGAAGCATCTATGCCAGGCAGTTTCAGAGGTGAGTGTGAACAGACACGATCTTAGCAAAAAGAGTGACCTCTAAACAATCTCTTTCCCTCAAATGACCACAAATGCCTAAGGAAACATTCTTGTACCCTAGCCGTGTCTTTCAGTCACAGGCAACTAAAGTTCAAAATACTCACAGTTCCCACAAGCATTTGTTTTGCATAGCCAGGAACAGGAAAATATCTTCAATCTTCAATAATGAGCCTCAGCAAATTTTCTAAAATTAGTTGGCTGTAAACCCATTATGCCTTCAGCTGTGATAGATTTGCTTACTCTGGCTAGGCCTATAGTATTGGTTTACTCCCTGCAGTCATAATTAACCGGTCTCCCCTGGACCCCTTGCTTGCCCTAGCTGTGTAAGCCTTTCTGCCTGGATAGGTTTTGGATCCTGGCTATGTCTAGCCAATTTTACTTCTGCAGCCGCAGGCATGCATCCTCTGCTAGGGACTACCCCAGGGCCTTAGCTGTCAGCATATTGCCCTGCAGTGCGAATGCATGGCCCCCTCACCTGAGTTGCATGAGTCCTCTGTGTTCCCCTGTCCCAGCCCTCTGACCCACCTTTACTGGTCTCTGCTTAGCAAGTTTAAAGCATCTCCTTGGTAATTTATGTAGCACCTAGATATCAGTAAGCTTGCTTTTCTTTTTCAAAAAAAAATTTTTTTTTTTTTGGCAGAGACAAGGTTCTCATTGTGTTGCCCAGGCTGGTCTGGAACTCCTGGCCTCTAGTGATTATCTCACCTCAGCCTCCCAAAGTGCCGGGATTACAGGCATAAGCCATCATGCCTGGCCTATAAGCTTCCTACCTTCCAAAGTGCTGAGATTTACAGGCATAAGCTATCATGCCTGGCCTATAACCAACCAACTTATCTTCCTTCCTTCCCTCCTTCCCTCTCCTTCCCCTTCCCTTTTCCATTTCCCTTTATCTTCCTTTTCCTTTGCTTTCTCTTTTGAGACAGGGTCTTGGTCTGTCACCCAGGCATGAGTGCAGTTGTGTGATCATAGCTTAACATAACTTTGAACTCCTAGGCTCAAGTGATCCTCTGGCCACAGACTCCCAAGTAGCTAAGACTACAGGTATGTGCCACTGCACCAGGCTAACTTTTTAATGTTTTGTAGAGACACGGTCTCTCTCTGTCACCCAGGCATAAGCTCATGTTTCTACAGTGGCCTGTGGGTTAACCAGTTGAACAAGGCCAGGTGGGTTCTGAGCCTGTCCTCTTGCAAGGGTATTTCCTCTCCTACAGAGTCCTCATGAAGAGGAAAGGAGCTGAGTTTGAATCCTGCTGCTGCCTTTTATGAGCTGTGTGACATTGGACAAGTTGCTTAACCTTTCTGAGCCCTAGTTTCCTTATCTGTCCCTGCCTCATAGAGTTTTTAGGAATGCAGAAGCCTTTGTAAAATAGGCCTAACACCCAGTAGGTGCTCAACACATATTACTTGTCGTTTGATGAGCTGTGGTAGGCTAGGTGGATCTTGTCACTGACCCCTGCAGGAGAGAGACAGGGATGCACTGTAGGGCCCAGCATACCACAGCCTCTGCCTAGTGACACACACACTCACTTCTGGAAGGGCTGAGTACTGTGCCATTGACAGCTGGAGGGACACTTTAAAACCCATCTGAGAAGAAGGTCCCCACATGGCCAACAGGTGGTGCTCTTGTCCTTATGCCCTCCAGTTCTATTGCTCTCTACCAAGGCTCCAAGCCAAACTCTAACGTACATTCTTTGGTCTCAGACAGTTATTAACATCTCAGTGCTTCATTTTCCTCATCTGTAAGATGCAGATTAAAAACAGCCCCACCTCACAGGGTTTCTCCAAAGACTAAATGAGTCATCGCAGGTAAAGTGCTTGGAAGTATCTGGCAGACAGTCAGTGCTCAATATTAATGATGAATTTTCTATGTAAATAATCACTTGAGGCTCTTATTAAAAATACAAATTCTCAAACTCCTCCTCTGGAGATTTTGATTTAGAAAGTCTTGGGAGAGAGCTGAGGATCTATATTTGTAATAATTACTCCAGGTCATCCTTATGATCAGACAAGTTTGAGAAATACTGGCTTACTCAACTACCATTCCTGGGAGGCCAGCTGAAATTCACGCCCTCTGAAAAAGTCACTCCCCATCTCCCCACATGGAATGATCTTTCCCTCCCTGGGTGTCCATGGCCTTTACGTCCACAGCCTTGTCTCTGCACTTTCTGTATCAAGTTGGCTTTGCCTTGAAGTTCTGAACATGTCTGCAGACGGGCAGGCTTATCTCTAGACTCTTATTTGCCTCCAACTAATTTGGCACAGACAAGGTGCTCCAAAATGTTTACATTTAAATTTTAAATATTCTGAAAAAGCAAGCAAGCACTGTTTTCAATGCCCTTGGGAATGTCTGAGGCAATGTGTGGTAGGAATCTGAGCCATGGAGATAATTCCTGCTGCATTTCTGGAGGAAACCTATTCAATATAAATTCAAATAGGTTCAATCCTATTCAGACAAATTTAATATATTTTGAAAACTGTTCCTATGGTTCAACTTTCTAAGATGGAAGGGGTTAAACAGGCAGGATTAATGGTTCTGTGGGTTTCTTTTCAAAATGCTCAGTGCTGCGGGTGGAAAATACTAGTTTGACAGACAGAAACTGCCACCCACAGACATAGGAAAATGCCAAGGGCCAAGATTAGGCTTAATAAATTAATGGTGAGTGAGTGAATGACTAAATGACTAAATAAGTGATCCCTATCCTAAGGAATCAAATTTATCCCCCAGACCCCAGACCTTGGCTAACCCTCATAGGAAGCCAACGGAATGGTGCTATCAGCGGATTTGAGACCCTCTGCTCCTTGCCCCATGGAAGCCAGCTGGAATGTTCTTTGATAAATTTTGCTACTAGTAGCACAAACATGAGATGAGCCATGAATGACACAGCTTAAACTTCACATCGTCTTCAATGCTCAGGGTCCCACTACCACCTGGAATGTCCCAAGCACTTCCAAAAGGACAAGCCCAGCTAGGCCAGGGGGCAGAAGGAACCGTTGTCAGACCAATTGCTATATGGTGGGGGCTTGTCCAGTAATCAGAAGTCAGAAAGGCTGAAGACACATTCATTACTATTTCCCAATAGATCTGAGGCAACTGAACCTAAGGCTGGGACCCTGGAATACATTTCCGTTTTTCTATCCCAGGCATCATCCTCTCTTAATCTCAGCTTCTCCATCCAACGAGGATAGCAAATTGCACTGGTGAAAATTATCCTTGCCCTTCTCAGTGATCAAGTCTCGGAGTGTTTAAAGTGGAAGGGATGTACAGATGGAGTATGAACCTGTTCCCTTCTCTGGTTGACTGAGTTCTTACCAGGTTCCTACTCTTGGTGACCTGGCCAAGGTCCCAAGTGCAGACAAATCTTCTAGCATCTGGGCATGGAAGACCTGCTCCTGTCCACGGGGGAGGCATGGGGTGGAGGGATGAAAGCCAGACCAGCTGAAGCCTTCTTAAGTTTTCTCTTTGCTTTTTCCATCCAGCTTGCCAACTCCCAATTCCAAGCTAAGTATGGTATTCTGCCCACTGATGCTGCTGCCCAGCCTTCCCCAGGCCCTGCTGACTCCTGCCCTCCCTGCACCCTCTCAAGAACTTGCTCGAGGTTTAGCTTCTAAAGATGAGACATTTCTCCACACGTCCTCACATGCCCACACTGCCTGGACTAAGCAACCTGTTCTAGAATAAATGGAAAAGAGGCATCCCACAGGGCTATTGTAAGGGTATAAAGAATGAGGCCACAGATGTGGGCTATGTATTTCCTGAAAATGGGGAAGAACGTCTGATTTTGGGGCCGAATGTAGATTATAAAATATGAATGGAGATTCTTCACTGCGGCTTTTATGGTTTCACGAAATTGTAGAATTTTATAACCAAAAGTAGCATCTTGAGATTGACTGTTCTCATCCAAGTACCTCTTTGTGCTGGTAGGATTTGACAATTGCAAAATCATGACTCAATAGAAGCAGAAATCGAAGCCAGGCTTCCTGAATACTAGGGAGGATTTGTTCCACAACACCTTGTTGGAAGTTAAATGCTCAAAAAGTACTTTTAAGTGGAAAAAAACAGGATACAAAAAAAGTCAATGTATCATACTACCAACAATACCTCCCCATTATAGAGCACTGTGCCTTATGTGCATTATCGCATTGAATCCCACAGCGTTCATGAGGCAGGCATCATAGCTACATTTATGGATAATAAAACTAAGGATTGGTATAATAGAATAACTTAGTCAAGGTCAAATAACAAGTTAGAAGCAGAGCTGGGATTGGAAATAAGGTTCATCTGACTCAAGTTCACACTCATAACTACTATTGCCTTTCCCAAGGAACACACACTGAAAGCAAATACTTGTATGCCAGAATGTTAATGGCATCAGCAGAGAGAAAAGACTAATATTCTACTCATACTTAAAGCTTGGGGATGTCTTACGGGCCTCAACTTTCCCAGGAAAGAATTCCAAGTTGCTGATAGAGCCCTTACTGAAGGACAGAGACCCTTGAAGTTCAGGATGAACAGTTCAAGGATGCTGAAAGCAATTTTACAATATCTCTAAAGATTTCAAATGTGCATACCCTTTAATCCAGCTCTCCTTCACTTCTGGGAGCTTATCTTATAGATATTCACAGGCATGAGTGAAAAGATGTGTGTACAAGGTTACAAACGATGCTTGTTTGTAAAAGCAAAAGGCTGGAAACCACCCAACCTCTTATCAAAAGAAGGCTGCTTAAATAAATTGTGATTTTCTATACAACAAAACCCCATAGAGCTGTGAGAATGAGGAAGCTCACTAGGTACTGATATGGGACTAACACCCAAAGCAGTTTGCTGAAAAAGCAAAGTAGGCTGAGTGTGGTGGCTCACGCCTACAATCCCGGCACTTTGGGAGGCTGAGGTGGATGGATTGCATGAGCTCAGGAGTTCAAAACCAGCCTGGGCAACATGGTGAAACCTCATCTATACAAAAATACAAAAATTAGCTGGGCAAGGTAGTGTGAGCCTGTGGTGAGGTGGGAGGATCGCTTGAATTGGGAGGGGGAGATTGCAGTGAGCAATGACACCAGTGCACTCCAGCTTTTCTCTCCCACTTCTATTACTCTAGGGACGTGTGTGTGTGTGTGTGTGTGTGTGTGTGTGTGTACACTTATATTTTCATAAAGAAACTTTAGAAGGATACAGATAAAAGCCAATAAAATTGCCTGTTTGTGGTGGTGGTGGTGGCGTTTTGGGAAGAGCAGACAGGAATAATGGTGGAAATTAGACTTTTCACTGTGTATTTCCTAATGCTTTTTGAGAGGATTGTATCATATATTCTAAAAATTCAGATAAAAAAGGAAACTGTTAAGAATGCAGATGCTGTAGGGGACGCCTGGCTTACTGATGCCACTGTGTATGCTGACTCTGTGTGTGTGTGTGTGTACACACATGCACCAGCAGCTCAGAGGTGAGGGAGGTGGAGGATTTGGGTGCTGGAGAAACAATAGATTCTGGGAAAGCCTTGGCTGGAGGTCATCTGATCCATCCCCCTGCCTTTGTACAACCCCACAAAGAAAGCATCACTCTTTAGAGAGTGAGATGTCAAAAGGAGTACAAACAAGAGTAGACTGGGGGCATGCGCAGACACAGGAGGGCACTGAGGACCAGAGCAAGACTTCCATCCTGGATTTCAAGCCCCCAGCCAAGGACCTCCTTATCTTTCACAGGGAAGTCAGGAAGCTGCCCTGTCCCTCCCTCTTTGATTCTAAACCATCTGCAGGTGAGAATGCCCCTGAATGAAACCAAGGAGCCTAGGGATAGCTTTGGTCCTTTCACGGGGAGATGAGGGCGTGGAAGGTGCCAGGGTCCTCAAAGATCTACTGGTTTGTCATGGAAATAAGCACAGGGCTGCAGCTGGGCTGGGGCTCAGGGCCAGCACTCTGCACAGGCCTTCTGGTTCTGTTTGGTCAGGCCTGGATGTATGGCTGGTGAGTATCTTGCATAACACATTCCTGTCTGCAGTGCTTTTCCATCTCAGGGCAGAGGTGGCTAGGGGAAGGCAGTAGGGAAGACACACTGGGGGCTCCCTGCACTGCTCAGGCTGCTGGCAGTGGGCCACTCACATCTCCAGGACCATGACGATGTTGGCCTTTTCTTCAAAGGCATCCACACACTGGACCAGCTTGGGGTGGTGGAGGCAGTTCATGATGCTGATCTCCTGCCGGATATTCTCTTTCTCTTTTGCTGAATATGCTTTGAAGAATTTCCCTGCCCAGACTTTTCGAGTTTTCTTTTCTACAAGTCGAAAGACCTGTCCAAATTTCCCACTGCAAATGAAAGGGGGAGGAGAGAAAAGCCACATTTAGCCAAGCTTTGTGCTAACTTGGGGTTGGCAAATTCTGGCCCATGGGACAGATCTGGCCCACCTCCTTTATAAGTAAGGTGTTACTGGAGCACGGCCCTGGCTGGCTGTTTGCATGTTGTCTACGGCAGCTTTTGTGCTACAGTGGCAGAGCTGAGTAGTTGTGACAAAGGCCTATCACCCATAAAATCTAAGATATCGGCCTTTACGAAAGGCCCAGCCTCCTGCTCTAGAGCAATGAGGCACATTTGTTTTTTCTTATCTTTAAACATTTTTTTTTTTTTGGTAGAGATGGGGTCTCACTATGTTGCCCAGGCTGGTCTTCAACTCCTGGCCTCAAGTAATCCTCCCACCTTGGCCTACCAAAGTGCTGAGACTACAAGCGTGAGCCGCCACACCTGGCCTTTGAAGCACATTTCTAATGTTGACAAACCTACTGTCAATCTTGGCTGACAGCATCTCTTCCCCTCCCTGCTGTGGGACCCATGAAGATGGGTGGAGACAGCCCTTCCCAAGTGCAGAGAATTACTGAGCAGTTGTCCTCCTTCCTTCTACTCCCTAGCACCAATCCTCTGGTGAGGGCCCAGGCAGGGTCCTGCTTCCCACTGCTGGGAGAGGGAGAGTGGGGCTCCTCCGTGACTCCTTTATGGCACTGTTACCCGGTTTGCATCACTCCTTCATTTCCCAGAAACTGCTGGAAAATACAAGTGGAGTCCCACTTCTTTCTCTCCCACCTCTTCCATTCCTCCAGGGACAGAGTTAGGGGGAGATGAACAGCTTGGCTCAGGGTTGGGGTCTGAGCCCACTCTGTCCTCCACACCCGAGGGAGAAGCCAGAGTAAGCCATGTGGCCAAGTTCATGAAGGGAGCTTGACTGCTGTGCATTTTAATGGAACACTCAAGCAGGCACCACTCATCAGCAAGCACTCACCAGGCTCCACTGACTTCTGTGGATCAAATGGAAGGGATACCAAAGATAATCTAATGCAGTCCTCTAATTTTATTTTATTTTATTCTTACTTATTTTTGTCGAGACGGAGTTTTGCTCTTGTTGCTCAGGCTGGAGTGTAATGGCGCAATCTTGGCTCACGGCAACTTCTGCCTCCCAGGTTTAAGTGATTCTCCTGCCTCAGCCTCCCGAGTAGCTGGGATTACAGGCTAATCCATGCCTGGCTAATTTTTGTATTATTAATAGAGATGGGGTTTCACCATGTTGGCCAGCCTGGTCTCAAACTTCTGACCTCAGATGATCTGCCTGCCTTGGCCTCCCAAAGTGCTGGGATTACAGGCGTGAGCCACCGTGCCAGCCTCATTTTATTTTGTTTTTAAAAATTATTTTAATTTTTTTAAGTTCCAGGGTACATGTGCAGGATGTGTATGTTTGGTACATAGGTAAACGTGTGCCATGGTGGTTTGCTGCACTTAATAGCCCATCACCTAGGTATTAAGCTCAGCACGCATTAGCTCTTTTCCCTAAAGTTCTGCACCCCGCTCCAGCTCCCTCCCCCAGCAGGCCCCAGTGAGTGTTGATCCCCTCCCTGTGTCTGGTTTTAGTCCTGTGCTGTGAACAGAGGCACAGAAAAGGAAGGACTTCCCCACAGCTTTTGCAGAGCTAGGACAGTGCAGTCTGGGCAACTCTGCAGAGAGTCCTGGGTGAGTGATACATTCGTGGGTCAGGCCTCTGGATTCTGCAGGACTCTCAGTCTGGGGAGGAGGCAGAGCCCAGGAAGCAACAGGAAGATGAAGCAGTGAATCTAAGTGTGGGACCTGCACCACCCTCACCCTGGGAGCCCGGAGGCAACTTCCCGCTCCACTTACGATCCTAATCTCTCTTCAATGTCATAGAAGTCAGATACTTTTTGTTCAGTATTGATTGTCACCGTCCGGTAATCAACCTCAGGCTCCTTCTCATCTGTGGGGCACAGGTCAGGGTCAGTGTGAGCCTCAGATGCCCTCACTCAGCCCCCTCCACCCCAAGAGCCCGACCTGAGGACAGGGGGCTACACTCACCATCGTCTGACACTTCCACTTCATCCTTCGGCTCTAGGGGGACACAAGGAAGGACAGAGAGGACACAGGTGATTACTACTGAAGGCCCACTGAGAGCAAAATGTGCTAGACGCCTTGCCAGGCCTCAGCTTCCCGAGGCAGAAGACTACCAGGCCCAGACCTCTGGGCATCCCTTAGGGCTGGTCAGTCCATGCAGCAAACAGGGCCCGGTGCAGACTGGCAGGTGCCAGCCTCTCTCCACTCAGCTCCACCTCTCCACCAGGTCTCCCCTCCGGGCCGTCCTCTCTAGCCTCATGGTTCCAGCTGTACCCTTCTCCACATCTCATCCAACCCCTCCTGGCTTTCAGAACCTGCACACAACTGTGACAGTCTCTTTCTGCCCTGGCTCAAAAATCTGCAACTTACAATTGCTTCTAGTGTCAAATCCATGTAGCCATTCGTTGAACGTCACTGATGGCATCCCAGCAGTGGACTAAGTATCTTGCCAGTTATCGTGAGCATTCAAAACATATTACACAGAAGGCACACTCTCTCTTGTAGCTTATAATTTAGTTCAAGAGACAAAAACATATACACGTGAAGTATCAATTTACAAAGTGTACCACAATCACGCACGTAACACCATGGTTCAAACTGAATACACAACAGCGGAGGGTGACACCAAATGGGGCAATTGTAAATGGAGCAATTATTCTTGGAAGAAATAGCCTTTGAGTTGTGTCTTAGAGGAAATGATGGAATACAACGAGGGGGTGAGTGATGTCACACAAATGAAACCAACAGGTATTCGTGAAGCAGGGTGGGGAGGGACACAGCCATGCCAGCTGCTCTCATGGCTGTGTCAGGAGTGAATGGGGCTGAGGAACAGGTGGGGGTCCCAGGAACAGGCAGATGTCCAGCAGAGCACACCCACTTCAGAGCTCCAGGCCTTCCTTTGCCTTGATATGGGTTTGTGTGTTGACAGTTGGGCCACCCTGGCTTCCTGACCTTGGCTGAGTGCTTTCCCCTCCCTAGGCCTCGGTTTCTCCATCTGTAAGAGGAAGGTTTGCACCTAATGTCTCTGGCCCTGGCTAGCTCTGGATGCGACGCTTCGTTGTGTGCTGTGTCTTAGACAGTGGCTCCTTGGCCAATGTCTGGGCTGCATCCCAGCTGACAGCTGGACAATGAATGGGAGGTTTCCTGAGGAAGTGGGACAAATATGGGAGAGAAAGCACAGACGGAGGAAAAGGATTTTTAAAGTGTGAGAGAGAGTGTGTGTGTGGATGATATGTGTGAGTGTGGGTAGGCATGTGAGTGTGGGCATATGAGTGTGTGAGTTAGTGTGGGTGCACCAGCGTGAGAGTGTAAATGTATGTGAGATAGTGTAGGAGTGTGAGCGTGAGCATGGGTGCACAAGTGTGTGTGAAAATAGTATGAAATTGTAGGAGCGTTTGCATGTGTAGGACAGTGTGTGATCTAGTCTGGGAATGTGTAAGAGTGTGGGCTCATGAATGTGAAGGCATGAGGATATGTGAGTGTCAATGTGTGAGATAGTGTGGGACAGTGTGTGTGAGTGCATGGGTGTGTGTGAGAGTGAGTGTGTGGGATAGTGTAGGAGTGTAAATGAGTGTGAAAGTGTGTGTGGGATAGTGTGGGAGTGTGTGGGAGCCTGCAAGTGTGTGGGAATATGAGTGTGAGTATGGAATGATGTGTAAAACTGTGGCAGTGTGACTGTGTGTGTATGCAATGGTGTGTGTATGTGGGACTATGGTAGTGTGACTGTGTGTGAGGGACTATGGTAGTGACTCTGTGTGTGGGATGGTGTGTGTGTGGGACTATGGTAGTGTGACTGTGTGAGTGTGTGGGATGGTGTGTGTGAGACTATGGTAGTGTGACTCTGTGTGTGGGGGGGGATGGTGTGTGGGGGGTACTATGGTAGTGTGACTATGGGGGGGCATGGTGTGTGTGTATGGGACTATGGTAGTGTGACTGTGTGTCAATGTGTGAGATGGCATGTGTTTGGGACTACAGTGTGTGAGTGTGTGTGGGATGGTGTGTGTTGGAACTGTGGTAGTGTGACTGTGAGAGTGTGTGTAAGAGTGAATAAGACTTGGGGGGAAAGTGTGGTTTGCTGAAGGCCCTGAAGGCAAGGCTGAAGCGAGGAGGGAAGCCCAAGCATAGGGTCAGGGGTGTGGGTCAGATGCTGCCCAGGGCTGGGTGAGTGAGCAGCTGAGCCCTGGAGTGCCCTGCAAGCTCTGTGCCAGTGACAGCTGCATGTGGGGTGAGGAGAAGGTGCAGTGGGCACCGTGGACAGACAGCCTCTCTACCAGGCTGAGGGCAGAACAGACAGCAGGAAGCTGGACAAATAATGGGAGGAAAGGTGACATGCTTCTAAAAGGGAGAGCTGCCTCTGGCTGAAAAAGACCTTTGAGAGAGTTCGTGAGCTCGTGACCAGGAGCAGGAGACACCGTGACTTGTTTAGAGTTCTTAACATGCTGCTGACAAAGCTTAGTATATATTTTTTAAAAAAATCTAAAACTAAACGTGAGTGGGATTGTGAAGTATATTTTATCACGGAAAGGAAACTGCCATGGGAAAATAAAAAAGGATAAGACAGGGACTCCCAGAGAGTCTAGCTGAAGTATCAGAGGTGGGTTTCAGTTACTGTCAGGATGTGGGCGTCGCTGATCAGTATTCCTAAATCCACATGTTGGAGAGTTAAGAATCACATTGTCCAATTCACAGGTGGAAAGGATAATTGAGAGCCATGCAGTAGAAGCCAGGAACGGAGTCAGCATTCAGGAAAATCTGATCACTCTACCTTTTAGGCTGGTGAACCCTAAAGTACACAGTTAAAACCCAAGACAGAGAGAGCAGTTCCTCAGTCTACTGCTTGGGCCATCAGACACTGTCACAGGGCAGAGTGTGCACCAGCCCCAAATGGGTTAGTACTGAGTAGCTGTTCAGAGCACCCTGGGCACCTGCCCTGGAGCTATGGCTCCAGGGGAAAGCCACCATGGAGCTGGAGGCGGCGTGCAAGGCCACTGAAGGGAAGGGCTACATCAAGACAATCAGAAAAGGTGAGGCCTCTGTGATTAGGAAAGAAGTCTAAGGTGGACACGATTTTAAAGAAAATCACACAATCGCCAAGGATGAGATGAGGGTTTCAGACTTTGCATCAACTCATGTCTACTGCACCTTGGAGGAACCATTTAGTGTTCTACCTCAGGTAGGAGGAAGGCTGGAGGGATATGGAACTCACACATGAGAGGTACCATTAGAATAATAAGTAGGTTCAATAGACATTTAGGTTAGTTCAATGATGATATTTTAAACAGGGTTTTGAGAGAAGCAGAAAGATTGGAGTCAACAAGTGATGGAACACTGGGTGGATGCTGGTTACTGGACCAGGTCTTTGATACGGAATCATCCTATTTACAGTCAGGGGGCCCCTGTCTTGACCTGTGGTGTTGCTGTCTGATACAGTGATTCACCTGTTGAGGCATCCTTTATTTCGTGTTCCTGTGCCACATTTTCCCGGTATGGCATGGAGACCAGTGTATTCTGAGCAGCAGAGTGAGAAGGAAAAGGAGAGGGCGGCTTTCCTGGCCTGGTGTCAGTCTTACCAATGGCCCGGCAGCAGGGGGCTCTCCCCACATGCCTTGAAGGAGGCATCCAGTCCTAGAGCTGGCCCCTGCCTGTCACTGTGAGCCCAGGTAGACAGCTGCAGAGTTAGCCTCTGGCCTCACTTAGGAGCCCACACCCACCCCTCACCTTTGCCTCTCACTCTGGAGGTCTGCAGCAGGTCTGGTCTGCTTCTCCTGCTAACGCTCTGAGGGAAGGACCAAGATCATTCTCGAGGAACTCCAGTCCCTCTTTCTAGTCTACTGTGTTCCTTTATGCTGCAGGAAACTCTGATCAAGACTCCAGGCTAAGCTGAGAGCAGTGGCAAGTGCCTGTAGTCCCAGCTATTTGGGAGGTGGAGGCGGGAGGATTGCTTGAGCCCAGGAGTTCAAGTCCAACCTTTGCAACAGAGTGAGACCCTATCTCTTAAAAAAATGACAGAAAGTATCCAGGCTGCTACATCCCCTTCCGCCTTTCCCTTCTTGTCCTGCCTGTCTTCTATTTGAGGGGCAAAATGACCACAAGGGGAGGAGTGAGAGAGAAGTAAAGGAAAGACCACAGTTCAATTAGCAGAGCTCTTGGTGCATAAAGAGTTGTTGAGAAAGGTGAACTGGTTTCCATCTTTCCACTAGGGAAAGAGCTAAAACTGCAGCATAAGAGTCTTCTGCTGAACTTAAAAAGAAAAAAATCTATTCAGAATGAGCAATGAGATCCATGAGCTAAGTGGAAGGCTATTTGGAAGATGGTTCTGAGATATTTCTGTAAACAGATGAGAGTCCTGCTACCCTGGAGTAGTGTTTGGGAGAAGACCAGTTTGAGTGCTTGGGACCCTTACATGGCACAAGTCCAGTCAGTCCCCTGGACAGAGAATTGTCCCTTCCCACAGCCAAGGACTGTTGCACACCCAGTGAGCACTAGAGGGCACTCCAGTCCCGGAGACAGCCTCTGAGGCCAGGGCATAGATGCAGCCTGGGATGGGAGTGGTACACAGGCTTTATATCTCTAACTGTTCTGGGGGTTGCAAGGACGCCCCAGTTCTGTAAGAAGCCTCAGTCACAGCAGCTGTTTTGCTAACAATTACACAGACTAGAACAAATTAGGGTTAGGAGCAGGGATGGAGTGGATTTGAGAGCAGGATTCAAGGGGGAATATAGCTGAAGACCTGGCTGGACTGGGAGGGAGCGGGCTGTGTTAAGAAGCTGGCTCTGTGCACTTGGGATTGGGAGTGACCGTCAGTTCAGGGAGCCTAGTCGTAGGAGTGGCCTGCATAGAGAAGCGACTGGAGCTCCATGGGGAGCCCACGCTTTGTCCCCTACTGTACCCCAGTGCCCACGGCAGTGCCTGGAACACAGGAGGGGCACAGAACACAGGGTGAATGAATGTGGGGTGAGGACTAGGGTGCAAACAGGGATGCAAATGAGGCACAAAAATGAAATGGAAGAGCGAGAGGCAGGAGTGGCGGTGACTGTGGTGTTAGTGGTAAAGGTCAGAGCCAACATTAGCTGGACTTTGTGGAGAGTGGGTTAATCAGCACTGCCTTCCTCATATGATCCCACCCCTCCTGCTCCACAGAAATGACCTGCAATGACCTCCCACTCGATGCCACCTCTTTGCCAACACACACACACACACGCACACACACACACACACACACACAGGCGTGCACACACATGCCACTTCCCTAGGGGCCATTTCCCTCTTCAGCAGAGGGATGGCCAAAAAGCTTTACAACTAACAAGCGTCCGAGCAGGCTGCAGAGGACTTTTGCCTGGAATCCCCCCAACCAGAGTTCTCTGCCCTGAGGCCTAACGCTTGCCAACTGTTCTGCTCTCTTCTTCCTCCCCCTTGGTAATCCAGCCAGCCTGGGATGGGGAGCAGCTTCCTGTCTGGAAGCTCTGGGTGGACTGGACCCCTCCTCTGGATTTCAAGTGATTTCCACATTGCCCTTTATCTGAAAGGGGTGGCAGCTGGGGAGGGGAGTCTGATGGCCCAGAGAGGGTTCAGAGGACTGATGGCCAGGAACAAGGGAAGGCCACTTGCCCCAGGCAGGCACTGGCAGACTCTCCCCACAGCCCTGGGAGCAGCTGTCCTGGACCCCTGGGGTTCACATCTTGCAGCTCCTGTGGCCTCTGGTCCTGTTGCCTGGGGTTAGTCAGGAATTCTCCAGTCTCTCCTTCTTTACACCAGAGCACAGACCTGGACAATTTCCTTTCCAGCCAATGAGCATCTTCACACTGCAATCTTATTCCTTTTCCTGTTACTTTCCCGAGTACCATCCTAACAACACAGACTAGAATTTGATGGACCCCCTCACACCCTCACTATATGCAGCCCCCACTCTGCTCATTTCAAAGGGACGCCGTGTGCATGTGTGTTGGTGTGTAAGAAGACAGGATGGCAGTTTTGTGACTCAGTGTCCCCTGACAGACATCTGAAAGTGGCTAGTGGGTGGGATCCCTGCAAAAGCTGTCCCAGGAATGGGCACCGCGCCTCTGTGACTTGCATCATTGCTCTCAAGGAGACCTGCTCTATGCATACTGACAAGGCTCGGCGGGTAAAGGCTGCCCCACACACAGCTGCTCGCATACAATTGTGAAGTTGGTATGTTTTCCAATGGTACCCTAACTTTCCTTCTGGAGCCCTTGTTTAATTGAAAGTAAAGTTTTAATACCATCTAATTTTCATTTTTTTTCAAAACTAAAGAGGGTCATCAAATCAGATGACAGTTCCCACACTCACGATGCCTCCAGCTATCTGGTGATGCCAGGCTTGCTCCCCTTCTGTCTCCTTTGATACTTGATTCTTCTACCATCTGCCTCATGCCTTTCCATTCTCCTGTCTCCAAGAGCTCCCTTCCCTTGATGTCCCTCCACCTTCTCCTTACCCTCAACCTTTTCTTATCCTAAATTCTTTAATTCTTTTTTTCTTTTTTTGAGACGGAGTCTCACTGTGTCACCCAGACTGGAATTCAATGATACGATCTTGGCTTACTGCAATCTCTGCCTCCTGGGTTCAAGTGATCCTCCTGCCTCAACCTCCTGAGTAGCTGGGACCACAGGCACATGACACCATGCCTGGCTAACTTTTTGTGCTTTTAGTAGAGATGGGGTTTTGCCATGCTGCCCAGGCTGGTCTTGAACTCCTGAGTTCAGGCAATCCACCCACCTCAGCCTCCCAAAGTGCTGGGATTACAGGCATGAGCCACCGTGCCTGGCCTCTTATCCTAAATTCACAATGTCCTTTTCCTGTTCTTCACATAAAACTCCATACTTCTGGCCTCTCTTCCCTTTATTCCTTAACCAGGGCAACCATGTTTTTCCACCCAGTGGAAACTCTACAAACTTTGATCACAAAGATCATTACCAACAAAAGGACTAAATCCGAAGACACTCTGAGTCCTCATCTCCTTTATCTTTATTTAGCATTGGATGCAGTTCATAGAGCCCTCTTTGTAACTTCTCCCTCCCCTGTTTCGAGACTCAAGCTTCCTCTTGGTTCTCTTCCCTCTCAGTCCTTTCTCCTGGTACTGCCAGCTCCTTCCTTATGGTATTGGTATTGACTTTCTCTACCACACTCTCTGTAACCTTATCAATACCCATGATTTCAATTATCAATTAAATAATGAAGACTTCTAATTCTGCAGCACTAGCTTAAACCTTTCTCTTGGGCTCTAGACCCAGCAGTCTGAGGATGCCTTCCCTTGGCTGTCCCTCAGATGCCTCAACTCAGCAGGGCTGAAACCACAGCACCCTCTCCTCCCAGACACCCTGTTACATAACCTCCAAGTCACTCAAGTCGGGAACCTGGAAGGCAGCCTGACTTCTTCCCTCAATCTAACCAAAGGAGCACAGGTTTCAGGCCAGACAGCTCTGAGTTCAAGCATCAGCTCGCCAATTACAAGCTCTATGACTGCGGGCAACTAGTGTCTCCCTCTAAATCTCGTTTCCCCTATCTGTACAATGGGGATAAAAACAGTATCTGCTTCATTGGGTTATTGGGATTGGATGAAATGATGCCTATAAAGTGATTGACAAATTGTAACCTTAGACTAAGTGCTCAATACACGTTAGCCATGGTGAATTATAACAATAAACCTCTAGCTGGCTCTTGAATTTGTGCTCTTACCCTAGCCAGGAACTGTAAGTTATCTTAGAATCTTCCAGTTCTCTCCCTCAACTCTCTATGCAAAAAGTCATCAAGTATGGTCAATTCTACCTCCTGAGGCTTGAAGTTTGTGCCCTTTCCATCCCTCTCCCGGACTGTCATCACGGAGGCCCATCTGGTATGCCTGACTGCAGTCTCATCTCCTCTGACCCACCTGCCACTCAAGTGCTTCTCAAACGTTTGTGTGCATGCAAATCCCCTAAGGAGTTGATCATTTTCAATCAAGGTCCAGAAGGGTCTGTGGGAGTCTGCATTGGCAAGAAGCTCCCAGGATACCAAAGGCTGCTGTTTCACAACTGCTCTGTGAATAACAAAGCTCTGCTCTTTCCCTAGTTCTCTAAAAATCAGATCTAAACTTCTCGATCCCCTGCCTGAGAATCTTTAATGAACTTCACAACTTAACCTAACATGCCCTTTTAGTCTTACTTTCTCCTGTTCAATTTCACACAATATATGTCTTGGCCACACACAAGCATCTCAAAATGCCACACACTGCCATTGCTTTATACCTTTGTTCATGCTGTTTCCTCTTGTAGAGTGTGCCTTTCCTTATCTTCTCTGCCTTTTAGAATCCTATCCCTTTTTCCAAGACTCAGATTTAAGTGTCACCCTCTCTAGGAAGTCTTCCTTGGTCTCCATGGAAAAATTCTCCATGCATTCTGCGATGTCCCTTGGTTCTTTGTTTACCCAGCTATAATAGCATGCATCCCTTCTCATTATAGTTAGCCATACACACATCTGTTCCCCTAGATTTTAAGCTCCATGACTTATCTTTGCATCCCAAGAATCTGACACCGAGTAGACATTCAAGTATGGATATAAGAGGAGGAGAGAGGAGGTGGAGGGTGGAAGACGAACTTGAGGCCTACTGGAGCTCCTATGCTCCTGAGTAACACACCATCACCCCCTGGTGGCAGCATGCCAAAATTGCTGGTTCAATGTTTTTTGAAATGTCCTAAGTATTAATACTTCTTTTGAAGAATGGCTCAACATCACTGTCTTGGAAACCAAGACCCCAAAAGACCCTGCCAGTCATCATTAATGTTTTCTTAGTTCCTCTTCACCCCTCAGTACATAAGGTCAGTCATGCACATTTATTTCAAGCTACTGAGGAAGTGTAGGCAGCCTACCTTCGGGTTTCTCTCCCACCCTTGTGAGTTCCGACTCCTGGCTTGGCTCACTAGTTCCGTACACGTTGATTGCCCGTACACGGAATTTATACTCGTGGTCAGGCAGTAGGTCCTGGACGTTGAAAGAGGTGCTGCGGCATGTGGCTAGTTCCTTCCATGTCTTGTTGGCTGAGTCCCAGATCTCGATGCTGTAGGACTGTACGGCACTGCCCCCATCATATGAGGAGCCATACCAGGACAGGGTCAGCGAGGAGCTCCGAATGTCAGATGCACAAGGTGTGCCAGCTGGGGGGTCTGGCTTATCTGGGAATAAAGAAGCACATCATCATCCACACACTTTCCAGAATTGCAGGGAAAGGAAGTTTTTGAATTACCACTGTCATGGGAGAAATGCAGCCTAGAGAACCCACTCTGAAGTCCCTGGTCCTGCATCTCTTTCCCTCATCTGCACATTACAGTTAGAGCTGTGCACAAACCCACCTGTACGGAAAGCCCCATGTATTACTATTTGCTCCAAAAAAGCACCTCCCCCTTTTTTGGCTAATTTTCCAGTCTACATGCAAGTCACGATTTCCTGTACTTTGCCCAAGTCATAAACATATTTCTCAGAGTAAACAGATCTAGGAAGCTGCCGAGAAGGCGTGGACTATTTCTCATCAAAAACATGTTTTGAAAGAGAGAGTTCAGCATGAATGTGTGTGCTTTTGTGTGTGTGTGTGTGTGTGTGTGTGTGTGTGTGTGTCTATGTCTATCCTTCAGGCCCTTGGCCAATGACCTGTGACATAACTAGGGGTCTGCTTCCACTTTCTCTGGGTCTTGAGAAACACCTGCCCCACTACAAGCATAGTGTTTGTGCTCTGAAATTAGACAGATTCAGGTTTGAACACAGATCTGTCTCCACACAGTTGTTAATTGCCCTGTGCCTCAGTTTCCTCGTATGTAAAATGTGAATAACAATAGCACTTACATCACAGGTGGTTGTGAGAAATTCTTAGAAGAGTGGCTGGCTTGACTAGTCATTACTGTCAAGATTATCATAGGAGTTTATTTCTAACTTTAATATACTTAAAAATTACTCCTACCCTACCTCTTTTATTCTCAGAGAACTGCTGAGATATAAATAATTTCAAAAGCAAACCACAATACCATCCCTGACTAATGGACAGAAAATGAGCTGAGGACACAAATAAGAAGTGGCCCTTTTGGCTGGCTGCCTTCCCATTCAGATGACCTGGCCTCAGAACTAGTAGTCCTGCCAACTTCAAGTCAAATCATGGTAGCCAATACTTTAATGAGACTCTTGAGTTTTGCTGATTTTATTAGTTGCTTATCTGAGCAAAACTCTCCTATTTTTCAGATTTAGTTTTTGCAGATGGTTGGTTAGTTACAGATATCTGTGTTCATTAACCCTTCATCTCCCCCAATGCTGTTTGAGTTCATGAAGCCTCACAAAATAGCAATTGAAACCATGCTTTTAAGCTAGGTCAACCCCAGCAAATTTGAAAGCAGTTTGTTTGTCTGACCTTCTCAATTAGAGAATGATGCTAATATGTACCTACCGCTTAGGGTTTTTGCAAGCGTCAAGCAAGCAAACATAGATAAAGTACTGGACTGCTACTCCCCCATCCCCAGCAAGGCAGGAAGGCCAAAGGGAATTCCTGCAAATGACCCTGTGTATATGGAGAAGAAAAATCTGCATGTGTATATGAGTATATATACTCATATTCATATTCATTCTTGTCCCCTCTCCCAGCCCTGCTGGTCCACATTGCAGCCCAGAATGCACTGCCCAGAAACTGTCTATCCCCGGTAACCAAAGCCCTGGGAATGATTCTGGGATTGTGACAGCACCACTTTCCAGTGCTGGCAGTCACGCCAGGGGCCTCCTGCAACGGAACCACTTTCACTGGCTGTTTAATATGTTCTCTTAGAAAAACTGTTTGTTCTGAGAGATATATTGGCCTTTTTTGAAACATTTCTGGTTTTGGCGAAGATGTTTATTACTCTAAATTCTCTTAGAGACAAGTGGTTCAAGTTCTCTCAAGACCAAGCTAAGGAAGTAAAAAAGCCTAAAGAGGGTTAGAAGACAGACCCACTACTCCCCCCAGAGAAAGCTGCCTGGAAACCATGTGATTGGCCACATTTGGAATCGTGTGGGCTTATAAATGAATGCACTCTGCCAACTGATCTTCTTTCTGCTTTGGTCAAGAAAAGAACTGAGACATGGGTGTTGCAGAAGAGGTGCCATTTGAACCCCACCTTGTTATAGATGACTCTTGGCTGGGAATGAGAACCTGTACATGACATATATGATGTGTAAGACTTGTCGCACAAGAGAAGGTGCAAAATTTGGGGAGAGGGACTTTAATTCCAAGTGAAACTCCAACACTTTTAAGGAATTTGCTACCAAATTAAGGAGTTCAGAAAAGACCCAAGTCAGAAGTTCTATGAGACTGGAGGCCTCCCAAACCTCCACCTGCTTTTAGAGCCATGGGCTGTACCTAATACTTTCTCTTCTTTCTAAGCTGCAGAGCCCCATGCAGCGGCTGAACTAGTGAGGGATGAAAACCCTCATAAAAGAACAGATGTCCTTGGAACAGGGTGCTCCTGTGAGCCTCTCCTCCACAGCGACATGCTCAGACTGGAAGGGAGACCCTGGGCATCTCTGGGCAAAGGAGACTCCACATTTCCTCTGAATTCTCCCAGGGCTCCCTGGAGGCTTGACTAACAGAATAGGAAACTCAGCTGAGTCTAAGAGAAGGGTCTCCAATGGCGCCAGCTCCAGGATTTTCTCCTCAGCAAATGTTCTAATTCCCAGGAAAACAGAGGATCCCATCCTACAGCTTCCCACTAGAGTAACTGCCCTCGAGGTCTCTTTGTGCTTGCTTCTTGGAAGATGACCAGTGGCTGTGCCTAGCCCCACCTGGATGTCCCTGCCCTGGACTTCAGCAGCTGCTGGAAGGGCCCCCAGAGGTCATCTACCTGGATAATCCTAGCCCTTGGGAAATGGATCCTCAGCAGCTAAGGCATTTTGCTTACCAAGAAAACCCAGTAGTTAGTGGCAAAGCCAAAAGGAGATTCCGAGAAGCCACTGGACCCTCGCTCCAGGGCTGACTTTCCAGGCTATCAGGCAGAATGAGCTCAAGAAGGCATCTTGCTTAAGCCTGAGCTGAGCATTCAGATAGGAAATCATGCAAGCTCTAAACTCAGTATTTGGGGATTATTGGGTATTTGGGGTTCTCTCTAGTTTGTTTCGCTACTTTAAAGATATGAAAAGAGACCTGTTTTTCTCGTGTTGGGTGAGTGACCTCAAGAATCCATCTGGGTGTGCTGCTCACTGCCCCCTCCCTCATTCCCCACAGGCCAAGACCAGGGTGCATGTGTAGGAAGAGGCTCTGAGCATCGCAAATTCCTGGGCTGCCTTTTAAAATATAATAATAATAAGTCTCCAAAACAGCCAAATATCACTCACTTAAGCTAACAGAGGGAAAGGCTAGTTTTTATTATCATTTGAAAAATAGAAGTCAGAGATAATCTGAAAAGAAAGTGGTCCTTTAAAGAATATACAATAAGAGAAGTTTGCTGCTAACAAGTAGGAGCTGTATTAAACTGGCCTTACTTGGCTGGTCTGTAAATGCATGCTTCTAGAGTGCACGAAAACTGTCTGGAGCAGGCCAAGTGATTCCCGTTTTATGTCAAGCACGTTTTACATCTGCTTAATAAACCCTGATCAGAGAATACAGAGATGTCCCTGGAGATGCACAGGTAAATCTGAGCCTCATCCAGGTTTACTTTGAACTAATATTCTAAGTGCACGGGCTCTGAATGAGTGTGGCTTTGCTGTATCCATCAATGTGAATCCTGTTTTATTGAGCAATTCTATTCTTAGCTCTTTGAGGGGGAGGCAGACAGAAAGCCTCGGTTCTCTTCCATTCCATTCCCCTCCCAGGACGGCATTTAACATGTTGCTCCTGCCAGCTGGCAGACAGCCACGCCAATGGCCCTGTCAGCACTGGCCGCAGAGAATAAGAAACTAAACCATAAAAGGCCAGAACTGCAGCCCACTTAGTGGTGATCGGGGGAGGGGAGTGCATGGCACCGCGCAGGAGCTGGGCATAGTGGGGGCTGGGGGAGGGACAGCTGAGTACAGAAAAGCAGTTCAAAGAAGCTGACCCCAAAGTTGCTTAAAGAGGATGAGATGAGAGAGAACATCAAAGAAAAGTGGAAACCGATGCTTGCTGATAGGACGGGAGAACAGGGCCAAATCAGGGCTTCAGAACAGATCAAATGTACCAGCAAACTGGATGGCTAATAGCAAGCCCCCACAGGTTCCTGACTCCTTGGGAGGAAATTATTCAAATAAGCACCTAGAGTCACCAAAAAGAGACAGAGTGAGAAAAGGGTTGTTCTTCTCCTTTAGAGATGAAAAAACCCATTCCCTGGCTCCTTTGAACACCAGTCTTCCCCATTCTGAAACTTCTAATTGAAAGAAACAAATGAATGAGGGCCAGAGGAAGACAAGGGGAAAAGAGGAGATGTGGGACAGGATGACAGACCCTGAGAAATGGCCAAAATGGAGCACGGGGTGAAGAAACAAGGCCCGGGAGAGGAACAGAGCAAGTGAGAAGGCAAAGGGAAATATGGACAATTGGGGGTGGGGAGTGCATGCTGGAGCTCAGTCCTCTGTGAATTCCCTCTCCCAAGTCTCCTGTGTCTAGGGACAATCTTCCAGGGGGCTTTGCAGTACTTCCTGTCTGGGGAGTCGAGCCAGGGCCTAGAACCCATGGTCTGTCCTGGTAGCTGGCATGGGCACAGCTCACTGGCCACCTCCTTTGTCTTCCCAGCTCTGTTTTACTTTGTCCTTTGTCCTCATGTCTTCCCTATTCACCTGGCTGGACAAGGGCTTCTTCTTCCCCAACTGCTTAGGGGCTGGAGAAAAGTGCTACAAGGCTTTCTAAGGCTCAGCATGAGAAAAATGGAAGGACAGACATCAACAACTCCCTGGCACGTGGACAGCTCCCCAGAAGGCTTGCATGTGCCCCTCAAGATGAATTTTGCAGCCAGAGTGTCCCTTTACCTTTTGGAACATTCTGTACCTACTTCACACTCCCATGAGTGGCACTGGAGGACAAGTGCTTGAAAGTTTAGAGCTAGTTCTCACTTAGCCCCTGACGCGCGATGTTACTTTGCTCACATTAGTCCTCAGTTTCCCCTACGTAAGGCTGGAAACATCAGTCCTGTCCATCCTAGTCCTAAGGTGAGGATACAAAATAAAGATAGGGAAGAAAAACTGCTTGAGAACTAAGTCAGGGAATCATAGAATGTCAGAGAACAAAGTCAAGGAATCATAGACTACCAGAGAATTAGAGTTGAGGAAACAGAATGTCAGAGAATAGAGCTGAGGAATCAGAATGTCAGCGAATATAGTCAGTGAATCAGAATGTCAGAGAACAGAGTGGGGAATCATAGAATATCAGAGCTACAGGAGACCTTAAGAGTTACTGTCTCCAACTTCTAACTTCATGTCTCGATACCTCCATAAGAAAGATTCCAGGGAAAGGCTTCTAACCACCGTAGCCACATGAACCCTGTTACCAACAGATCCTTTTGTTCTGTGTGCCCACATGTGTGTGCACCAGGAGCACACAGGAAAGGCTAGTATGCAGGAAGTCAAGGTTGGGACCAGCACACACAGCTGAGAGTTTTGTGCACTGCATAAAAGGGGCCTAGTGAGGGCATCTGGCTGATCTGTGCTCCCCAAAGCCAGGTCATGAGCTCTGGGGTGAGGCTGGAGGTGCTGTACCCTTTTCACTCTACCCAGCAAGGCCCCTTTTCAGTTTTCACAAATGTACCCTATGAGCTTGAAAGCCAAGGACAAATGGAAAACCTGCTTAGGTCTGGTGCACATATCAGTAAACACCAGGTCAAAGGCTTCCACACGCATAACATATGAAGGCCCACAAATGCATGAGACATAGAGTCTAGTCTCTATCTGTCTGCTCCTCTGCCTGCTTGATCTTTAGCTGTCCCGAGCACCTGCCACATGGGGAACAACTGGAGCAGAACATGACAACAGTGGGAAACTGGTTAGAAAGCTCTTTTGATGCTCCAGGAGAGAGCTGACCAGGGTACAAAGACAGTGGTTAGGAAAGAGAGAAAAAGTGAACTTGAGAATCACTCTGGAGACAGACCCAACTCAATCCTGGGATGAAGGAGGTAATAAGGAAAAGTGAGTGGAGTCAGGATTGGGAGGTCATGATGACCTCAGAAAGGCAGTCCTGGCAGACTAATGGGGTGTGGGGATGAGGCCACAGGAAGCTGGAGGGTGCTGGGGGGTGAAGAAGCAGGAATGCAGTGGAGACTCACACCTGTCAGAGAGAGAAGGTAGGGTGGCTGGAGCGAGAGAGAACACTGCAGGAGTTATACATACCTGTGCATCTGGCTAAGATGGTGACACTTATGGGCTGCTAGGAGGAGCCAGGAGAGAGGAACAGGTTGGAGAGAGAAGTGGGGATGGTGGAGCCCCCCAGGGTCTGGGGTCCAGAGCACAGAAGGAAGAAGCCTTCGGCAGGACCAAGATGCGCCATCCCCAGAGCCTGGAGGGTGGAGTCAGGATGGGGACAGATACAGACGACTGTGGTGTGGGGGCCAAGAAGTGGACCAAGTTTATGCCTCATGTCTCGTATTTCTCAAAAGAAGCTAGATGTCAAGGCCTGAGGGCAGGGAGCTCCAGGAACAGCTATCACAGAGAGGTGCTGATAGAGACAGGGAAACGGATTTCTGCCCAGCCTTGGTCCCTCCACTGAGCCTGGAGGTCAGCAGGGTTTAGCAGGGAGTCTGTGGGTTGCTGTGATCTTCCTTCCGTCGTACCTTAAAAATCAGGCACAAGAGTGGCGAGAGAGACCAGGTGATGAGGTCCTGAGGCTCATGCCTCTTGCCTGGGGGCTCGCTGCCTTCCCCTTGCCCCACGCTCCATGCCACCCGGCCAGCAGACTCACCCACGACAGTGAGGTTGACCTGGGCCTGCCTGCTGCCCAGCTTGTTCTCCACCAGCAGCGTGTAGCAGCCGCAGTGCTCCTGGCGCGCGGCCAGGATGGTGAGCTTGCTGCCATTCTCGCTGTTCTCCACCTTCATGTGCTCGCTCTCCTGGATCTAGGGGCGGAAGACAGAGCAGGGGCTGGAGCCTTAGGCCCTTGGGCCACGAAAGGAAGGGGGCTCCTCCCCTTTCCCTACTCCCTGAAAGATGCAGCCGGACAAGCTGTGGGGGGCTCGGTCTGGTCTGGACTCTGTACTTCCCCGAGGCCCCTTCTCTCCTTCATCCAGAACCCAGCTTCCCTGAGGGTGCCAGGTCTGGGGTGGGCAAGGAGGGTGTGGAGCAGGGGCAGGATGGATGAACTAGCTGAGCACTCACTGTTCTCAGGAGTATCTTGGTCTCCCTCTACCTCTCTGGAATGGGATGATAGGAGAACACATCTCAGCAAAGTCATTCACAAGGCCCACTCCTGTGGGTTCTAATCTCTTCTGTGCTGTCCAGTGCCATGGCTGCTAGTCACATGTGGCTATTTAAATTTTAATTAGTTAAGTGGAAACAACCCAGATGTCCATCAACTGATGAACAAATAAACAAAATGCGTTCTATCCTGACAATGGAATATTTATTGTTGATTCATTGAAAGGAATGAAGTACTGATTCATGCTACAACATAAATGAGCCCTGAAAAGAGTATGCTAAGTGAAAAAAATACTACACAGAGAAGATGACACGCTGCATGATTCCATTTATATGAAATGTCCGGAAGAGGCAAATCCATAAATACTGTTAGTGGTCGTTAGGGCCTGGGGGAAGGGGAGGAATGTCTGCTAATGGGTCTGGGGTTTCTTTTGGGGATGATGAAAGTATTCTAGAATTAGATAATGGTGATGCTTGCACAACCTTGTGAATCTACTGAAAACTACTGAATTGTACACTTTAAAAGGGTAAGTTTTATGGTATATGAATTACATCTCAACAAAGCTGCTATAACACCTTTTAATTAATTACAATTAAATATCCAGTTCGTCAGTTGCAGTAGCCACATTTCAAGTGCTCAATAGCCACATATATATGGCTGGTGGCTGCCATATTGGATAGCACAGAGCTAACACATCATTGCAGAAGGTTCTGAAGGACGGAGCTGGGACTTGGCTAAATGTCTCTGAAAAGTGATGCGATTCCATCCTATTTCAGACAATAGTAGTCCAGACATAGCTCGGGACAAACATGCTCTGGGATGCTAAAGGCAAGCTTCTCTTTTCCATCTTTTGAGACCAACTCTACTTTCTTCCCTGTTAGTACTACGTGCTCATCTCTGGGCTTAGGAGAATTTGACTGGTTTTAAAATAGAGCAACAGGGGGCTCAGAATAAATCTTTTTTTTTTTTTTTTTGAGATGGCGTCTCACTCTGTAGCCCAGGCTGGAGATGGCGTCTCACTCTGTAGCCCAGGCTGGAGTGCAGTGGTGCAATCTCGGCTCACTGCAACCTCCGCCTCCTGGGTCCCAATTCAAGCAATTCTCCTACCTCAGTCTCCCAAGCAGCTGGGATTACAGGCATGAACTACCATGCCCAGCTAATTTTTGTATTTTTTAGTAGAGATGGGGTTTCACCATGTTGGCCAGTCTGGTCTTCAACTCCCGACCTCATGATCTGCCCGCCTCAGCCTCCCAAAGTCTTGGGATTACAGGCGTGAGCCACTGCGCCCGGCTCAGAATAAATCTTGACAACTTCCTGCTCCTGGGCCAGCCCACCATTACAAGGTCTCTGCTGATCATGCATATAGGCACACACTATCACCGTGGGATTGTTGGAACTGCTAGGCTCCCCAAGTCCTTTCAAAGCTGGTTGTCTGGAAATTCAAACATTTTTCTGTAGGAATCATTATGATAAATTGTAGCTAGATTTCTGGCTCAGTAAGATGCAATTCTATTTATCATACAATTCTTCTATCCAAATACTCACATTTGCTTTTACTCCTTCAGCATGTGGCAAGTTTAAGCAGTTATCACAGACAGGAATCAATGGGCTGACACAGAAGCAGAGCAAGCCCATGGAGTCTAAGAGGTCATCTTGGGTCACTGGCCTGACTTTCCTGACTCTGAGTAGGATTCTAGACTGTGCTATCAAATCAGATGGGAGCCATGGATGGTTTCTACTTTTTCCCTCACATTTTTCTCTATTACACAAATTGTCTACAAAGGCAGGGATTATTGGTAGGTTCAGAAGCAAAGGTTAGCAAGAACTCAGGTTTGGTGACTGAGTGATGGGTAGGGGAGTGGCCTCTACCACTTCTAAAGCTACGAAGAGTGAGGCCAGTCCAGCACGGCATTTCACATCTCTTTTGGCCCAAAGACTGTGCAGGTTGTTCTCAGCACCGCCAATGCCCACCCCATCCTGTCACTGACCTGCTTTCGGAACTTCATCCAGGTACAGGTGATGGGCTGGGTGCCGGCCACTTTTCCAAACAGCTCCACTGACTCTCCCGCTCGGACCTTCCGGTCCTCAGGAAACTGGATGATCTGAGGGGGCATTGCTGAGGGAGGACAGGGAGAAAGTGTGTGAGGCAGAAGGATCTCAGGCATTCTGATCTCATTTGACGCTGCTGTCCACTGCTTCTCTTGGCTTCTGGAAACTTCAGGGTAAGACTGAGGGCAGTGATCCCTGCTGTAGGACATCCGAGTTCATGGACCTGCTAGCTTTGTTTACCTCTTCATTCTGATTCCCTCAGAAGTGACCCACACAATTTATTGGTCTTAGTGGAATTTGTGTCTTACCTTAATTTTTTGAATTGAGCTCCTAACTCACTTATGAATTAAGCAGGACCTTGCCTTCTAACCTCTAGTCAAACCCTGGGTGGCAGGCTTGATTCAAGTCCTCAAGTGTCATCCAGTGGAAAACACACAAGGCCTCCATATAACAAGGATACACAGAGCTGGGCACAAAAATAGCCCTGATGGGGTCATGTACACAAGGGCAGAGAGGAGGATGGATGGCAGGGCAGAATTCACAGCAGGGGCAGGCAGGAGAGTGGCTAGTCCTGTGTGATGCTGTCAACATGGGAAGCAGAAGGAAAGGCAAAGCTGTGGAAGAGGACAAGGGGCCAGGCTCTGCAGAGGCTCGTGACAAGCAAACTCAGCCTGAGAAATGCAGAGCTGGAACTGAGGGTGGGGGTGGGGGTGCAGTGGGGTGTCTCCTGGGATCACATACCCAGATGTCAGTCTAGCAGGGTAAAGGCAAAACCCCCATGGCAGATGACTTCTTTGCCCCCAGATAGTGCCATGGCCAATTACCTGCCTTTGGAGGTGTCTTGGGGGCAGGTTTCTTTTTCACAGTTGCATCACCTGAAACAAAGAAGTCCACAAGTTATTTCCTGTAGTTTTTTTTTTTTCACAAAACTCCTGATCCTAAGAAGATGCAATCTTGTCTACTGGCCCCTCACCCAGGGAGGGCTCTTACTTGAACCTGTCTTTTCAGGCTGTGCACGGTGGCTCACACCTGTAATCTCAGCACTTTGGGAGGCCGAGGTGGGTGGATCACTTGAGATCAGGAGTTTGAGACCAGCCTGTCCAGAGTGGTGGAACCCCATCTCTACTAAAAATACAAAAACATTAGCTTGGCGTGGTGGTGGGCACCTGTAATCCCAGCTACCCAGTAAGCTGAGGCAGAAGAATCGCTTGAACCTGGGAGGTGGAGGCTGCACTGAGCAGAGATCACGTCACTGCCGTCCAGCCTGGGCAACAGAGTGAGACTGTCTCAAGGAAAAAAAAAAAAATGAAAAAGAAAGTAAATGAATATGTCTTTTGAGAGATCACCTTGCCCTTTCACACAGACAACCTCCTAGACAAAAAAGAATATCAATTCTCAGGGACCTATGAAAGGGTCCCTGAAGCCTCCAGTGAGATTAAAAACTCTCAAAAATGCTTCTGCTCCCATAGCCCTATTAGAAGATAATGTCACACTCATTAACCACTCTCTCACCCTAACTTTTAGGAAACTCAGAAAGGAAATTATGTCATGTCAGATAAACCAACTAAAATTAGCCTTTGGTGTGGATCCAAGGGTCATAAGCTTCCTTTGGGTCACAGACTGTGGACTGGTGGTTTTCATTTTTGTAAATGTTTGTTGGGTGGATGAATGGGTGAATGAATGAATGGTCTCCTCCCTTCTTACCCCTACTTCCTCCAAATAACTCAAATAAGAAAAATGACTCAAACAGAAAAGTTATGCAGTGCAAACCTATTCACTTGGCTAACTCACAATATGGTGCATGTGCAAAAGTATCCTGAGCTATCTTCATGGCTTGTTTTCATATTTCTTTCAGGTCTTTGCTCAAAAGCCATCTAACCTATCTGTCCAAATGAAATGAAAACCTACAGGCTCACAAATACCTGTATGCGAATATTTGCAGTGGCCTTATTCATAACTGCCAAAAACTAGAAGGTATCCAAATGGATGAACTGTGGTACATTGATGCCACCAATAAAAAGGAACTACCAATATACAGAACACAGACGAATCTCAATGATTTATCTTTCTCTTCTGCTCAGAGGAGCCAAACTCAAAAGGTCACATACTGTATGATTCCATTTATATGACATTCTAGAAAAGGCAGAACTATAGGAATGGAGAACAGATTAATGAATGGTTGCCAGAGGTGGGGTATGGGAGGGGTGGCCTGAAAAGGGGCACAGGGAAATGTTTTGTGGTGACAGAACCAGATCTTGACCATGCTGGGAGTGACATGATTATAATAATTTATCAAGAGTCACAGAATTGTGCACTAAAGAGGGTGAATTTCACTCCAGGGAAATTATACCCTACTATAAAAAAGGAGGAAAAGCCACTTCACCAATGAGATCTTCCCTCACCACCCCATACAAACAGCAGCCCTGACCCAGCGCCCCTCATCCTTCTCATCTTGCTTTATGGTCCCCACACCCCATGGAACTCATCACCATATGAAAAACTATATCTTCACATATGTATTTACTCTCTGCCCTTATCCTCCCCCTAAAGCTTTTCGAGGGCAGGGACTTTTTTGGTTCACGGCTCTATACCAATGTGGCTGACACACAGTAGGCACTCAATAACGATCTGTTGAATGAATGAGTGTGCTAATATTAATTATTCATCCAGATAGATCCACCTCTGCAGATTAAGGGGAAGCAGTGTTACTGGCTTGGATATGGGTTGCTCTGTGACTGCAGGCACGTTAGGCAAGTTAGGCAAGTTAGTAACTTGTAGATTACCAGTTGTGCATTTCCACGATGGGAGGCATGCTGCTACCCACTGAATGCCCCAGGAAGATTGTGTGAGGCAGTGATTCTTAACAGGAGCACCCTGAGATCACAGAGCTGCTGGCTGCCAGCTGTGTGGTTAAGCCCAGGGTGAGAGCTTCTACCAAGTTCACCCGGGCTCACTGTCATCATTGACTCACGTGTCCATCTCCAAAATGTTACTCAGGGCCTACTGTGTGCCAGGCAAACACCAATCAGTACACACGACTAACCCAGGTACTGAGGAGGAAACCAAACAATATAAGAAATCAGGCCTGAGGAGGATCCAAGATGGCCGAATAGGAACAGCTCTGGATTGCAGTTCCCAGCGAAAACACAGGGGGTGAGTGATCACCGCATTTCCAAACGAATTTATACTGGCCACAGACCAGGAGATTCCCAGGCAGAAAAGTGCCACGAGTCTCCAGTGCAGCTGATTCAGCCAGCACAGTGGGTCTCCGCACAAAAACTCACAAAAATCTGGGCACTATTTCAACTGGCGACTAGAATGCCTGGGAGACAGTGTCGCCCGTTCAACTGAAGAAAAGGGGACTGAAACAGGGAGACAGGTGATCTGGCTCAGCTGGTCCCACACCCACAAAGACCAGTGATCTGAAACACTCTGGATTGATAGTTTCACAGCAAGCACAGCTGGACCTGGGATGGTCCAGCTCTGTGATGGGAAGGGTGTCCACCATTACCAAGGCAGTCTGCCATTACCGAGGCAGTCTGCCATTACTGAGGCAGACTGCCATTACCAAGGCCATTCTGACTATACCCCTATAAACAAAACTGCAAGGAAGTTCACACAGCAGCTGGGCAGAGCCCATGGCAGCTTAGCAACACCTCTGCTGGCAGACTGTGACTAGGCTATCTCCTCGCTAGGCAAGGCATCTCTGAAAAAAGGTAGCAGAATGACAGGAACTTATAAATAAAGCCCCACCTTCCTGGGACAGAGCACCTGGGGAAAAAAGGGGGTTATGAGTTCCACTGCAGCAGACTTAAACGTACCTGCCCAGCAGCTCTGAACAGAATAATGGAGACAGACTATCTCCTCAAGCAGCTCAGACCCCCGTATAACCAAAGAGACACCTCAAAAAGGAGAGCTCAGGCTGACATCTGGCAGGTATCCTTCTGGGACAAAGATAACAGAAGAAACTGGCAGCAACCCTTACTGTTCTGCAGCTGCTGCAGGTGATCCCCAGGCAAGCAGGGTCTGGAGTGGATCTCTGGCGGTCCTACAGCAGGGGGGCCTGACTGATAGAAAGAAAACTAAAAAACAGAAAGAAATAACTTCATCAGCAACAAAAAGGACATCCACTCAGAGACCCCATTTGAAAGTCACTAACCACAAAGACCACAGGTAGATAAATCCACAAAGATGGGAAGAAACCAGTGCAAAAAGGATGAAAATACCCAAAACCAGAACACCTTTCCTCCTCCAAGGGATCACAACTCCTCACCAGCAAGGGAACAAGGCTGGATGGAGAATGAGTCTAATGAATTGACAGAAACAGGCTTCAGAAGGTGGGTAATAACAAAATTCTCTGAGCTAAAAGAACATGTTCTAATCCAATACAAAGAAACTAAGAACCTTGAAAAAAGGTTTGACGAAATGCTAATGAGAATAAACAGCTTAGAGAGGAATATAAATGAATTGATGGAGCTGAAAAACACAACATGAGAACTTCGCAAAGTATACACAAGTTTAATAGCTGAATCAACCAAGCAGAAGAAAGGATATCAGAGACTGAAGATCAACTCAATGAAATAAAACGAGAAGGCAAGATTAGAGAAAAAAGAGTAAAAAGAAATGAACAAAGCCTCCAAGAAACATGAGATTATGTGAAAAGACCTAATCTACGTTTGATAGGTGTACCTGGATGTGACGGAGAGAATGAATCCAAACTGGAAAACACTCTTGAGGATATTATCCAGGAGAACTTCCCCAACCTAGCAATGCAGGCCAACATTCAAGTCCAGGAAATACAGAGAACACCACAAAGATATTCCTCAAGAAGAGCAACCCCAAGGCACCTAATCGTCAGATTCACCAGGGTTGAAATGATGGAAAAAAATGCTAAGGGCAGCCAGAGAGAAAAGTCAAAGGGAAGCCCATCAGACTCACAGCAGATCTCTTGGCAAAAACCCTATAAGCAAGAAGAGAGTGGGGGCCAATATTCAACATCCTTAAAGAAAAGAACTTCCAACCTAGAATTTCATATCCAGCCAAACTAAGTTTCATAAGTGAAGGAGAAATAAAATCCTTTATGAACAAGCAATTTCTCAGAGATTTCATCACCACCAGGCCGGCTTTAGAAGAGCTTCTGAAAGAAGCACTAAACATAGAAAGGAACAACAGTACCAGCCACTCCAAAAACATACCAAATAGTAAAGAGCATCAACACAATGAAGAAACTGTGTCAACTAATGAGCAAAACAACCAGCCAGCATCAAAATGGCAGGATCAAATTCACACATAACAATATTAACCTTAAATGTAAATGGGCTAAATGCCCCAATCAAAAGA